>VSMD01015199.1:0-17780 GCA_008750895.1 Mirza zaza | reverse complement strand
TCACAGACAAAGAGTGTGCCCCACACTCCCCCATCACAAAGAGTGTGCCCCACACTCCCCCATCACAAAGAGTGTGCCCCACACTCCCCCATCACAGACAAAGAGTGTGCCCCACACCCCCCCATCACAGACAAAGAGTGTGCCCCACACTCCCCCATCACAGACAAAGAGTGTGCCCCACACTCCCCCCATCACAGACAAAGAGTGTTCCCATCAGAGGTGAAAAAGTCTCCCAAAACATATACAGGTGATGGTCTATGTGATTAGAAGGTGGACAAGGAAACAGATCTAAAAATGCTGATGTGACTATGCTTTCGAAACCTCTAGCCAAGTTCAGGAGAGAGAAAGGAAGGGCCTCAGGTGCCAGAAATGAAGCAGAGACTGAAACAGCAGCAAAACCACACTCTTCTACGCTACACTGCCTGGCCATGGGTGAACAACGCTGGCCACTTGGCATCAGAGATGTGACTGTGGACCCACCCAGAGAACCGAGACCCAGCATTTAGCTGGAGAGCAGAAGGTCTATCCACAGATAACCATCCTGCTTTGTGAAAAGGGGGAATAGAGACATTCCAGCTGCCAGGCCAGGGATGTGTCAAGAAATACTGTCATCCGCCTGGGGCTCTGAATGGGAAGAAAAGGGTTTCCCATGAGAAATCAGAACCACAAGATGTCCCACCTGCAGGCAAGGGTTCCAAATTTGTACTATTAATGTGGTTCGCAGAACCTTGAGCCAAGAAATGAATGCAAAAACTTGTCCTGGATGGGTGAGCTCCCAGGGCCTCAGCAAAAGACAAACAAAGCCATTTTTTATGGGAACATTTTTGCAACCTGGGGCCTCCAGGACAGCTCAGGCTTGGTCCCCCACAAGCCACATCCATTTCCTGCCAAAAGTCTGCTAGGCATGCAGATTTCAAGCTGGACATTTCCCACCAAAGGGAAACAGAGCCCCTTGGAAAGGGCTGACTCTAGTTCTGGGCAGCAAGAGCATAAGATGCACTGGGACAACCTCTCTCATCTGGAAGCAAGGAAGCTGCTAAAACCATTAGGGTTATGCCAAAGGAATCAGAGACCACAGCAGGGACAATAAGAGCAGCCGACAAGATAGTTGGGACATGGGTGAAAATATAAGATGTTGACATTTGAGTACGTAAGGGTACTTAACTTAAAACCTTATTAAAGGAATTAACTCATTATTTTGAAGACTGTTAAATAAAAAATCAAATATTTATCCCACTCTGTTAATTTAGGATCTTTAAGATGGAGAGAATCCTTTCAATGATTAGGACAGACACAAGACAGAAATGAAGACTTGATTACTCACAGGTCCTGGGACGCACAGCACACTGTGGGGCCCACGCACAGGTAGGCCAGCAAGCACACGGGGGCAGAGAGAAGAGACGTGTGCTCTAATGCCTTCATTGGGTCCAGGGCATTATCTAAACAGGTCTCCCACAGGAAGGTTTAACTTGTGGGTTTAAAGCAAGCAGGCATGAGTTTCATGAGGCCATGCAGTGACTGCAAGGTGGCCACTGCTGCGTATTTGTGTAGTCCATGTGGGGTGTGAGCGTCAGCAGGCCAGTTGCATGCTGCATCTAGCTGTCGCACAGGAGAGTGGTCACCAGGGAGCAATTGTATAAGGCAGATATCTGGGTCCGTTGACCATACTGAGAATACAGGGGAGGAGGGAATGTAGAACTGGAAACTGTGTCACGGGGGACTGAGCCCTGCTTTTAGTATGAGAAAGTCCAACTTATATTTAAAATGGATGCTGAAGCAACATAAAATCATAAGCATTCACTATGCTGCCTTTCTTATATAAATTCTTCCACTAGGTATCAAATAGCTAATGAGAGAAAGTTTCCCCTTCATAGAAATTTTCCAGGCAGGCTTGGCGGCATGAGTCTGCAGTCCCAGCTACTTGGGCTGAGGCAGGAGGATCACTTGAGCCCAGGAGTTTGAGATTGCAGTGAGCTATGATTGCACCGTTGCACTCCAGCCTGGGTGACACAGTGAGACTCCCTCTCCAGAAAAGAAAGAAAGAAAGAAAGAAAGAAAGAAAGAAAGAAAGAAAGAAAGAAAGAAAGAAAGAAAGAAAGAAAGAAAGAAAGAAAGAAAGAAAGAAAGAAAAGAAAAAGAAAGAATCCATCTAACAAAAGATGAGGGCAACTTTGCCGCCTCCACCTTTAATAACTAGAGTATGAGAGTGACGAGCACCATGTTTCCTCATACTGCAAAGGGGTAGGGACTGTGCACCACCCGACGGGAGTTCCAACAGTGTCCATGCCCCAAACACATCAGTCAGTCAGTCAAATCCACATGTGAATAAGTTTTTGAATCTAACTACCAGTTTATGGGAAACAGTGAACAGAACAACTTAAATAAAAATATGGGGAGGAGATTAGCAAAATCCAGACTATTGGGAATTCTATAAGGCAGACAACTGGATTTGAGAGAGCAAGAGAAAGAGAGGTAAGGAGGGAAGCTGTAGATTAAAAGGAAGTTATAATACATAGCAAATTTTCCTAGTGTGAGGGCCTTATCTGAATAGTCACTCAAACAATAGATAAAAAGAGTTATATACCACAACCAAGAGGGGTTTGCAAGGTATCCAATACTGGTGCAATATTCAGTAATGAATTAATGGAATCCATCATATCGATAGGCTAAAGAAAAAATGTGATCATGTTAATTGATACAGAAAAGCATTAAAAACTCAGAATCTATACATGATTAAAAATAACTCTTAGCAAAGTAGGGATACAGAGAAATTTTCTGAACTTGATAAAGAACATCAAAAATGAAATCTAACATCATCTTTAGTGGTGGGAAACTGGAGTCTTTCCTCCTAAGTTTGGAGAGAAGACAAAGATATCTTATCTCATCACTTTTATTTAATATTATATTGAAAGTCCTACCTAGTGCAACAGGACAAGAAGAGGAAGTATAAGGTATATGGATTAGGAGGGAAGAAGTAAAACCATTCACAGATGACATGACTGTCCATGTAGAGAATCCCGAAGAATCAACCAAAAAATACTCTTAGAATAATAATCAAATATCAATTCTAATTAATTATTGAATAATTGATTATTATTGAACAATAATAAGTTGCAGGATACAAGGTTAATATACAAAAGTTGATTGCTTTTCCTATAAAGCAGCAATGAACAATTGAAATTCAAAATTAAAAACACAATACTATGTACAATAACACCAAAACCCAAAACATTTTAGTATAAATCTAATTTTAAAATGTACAGGATTTATATGTAGAACACTACAGACTATTAGGGATGAAATCAAAGATAATGGCTAAAAGAATCAATATTGTTAAGACATCAGTTCTGCTCCACTTGATTTATAGATTCAATGAAATCCCAATAAAGTCTCAGCAAACTGTATTTTCTGATTCTAACATATATGTAGAAAGGCAAAGACCTAGAATAGCCAACACAATACTCTAGAGAAGAAAAGAAAAAGGAGGAGGAAAAAGAGGAGAGAAGGGAGGGGAGGACAAGAGTAGCAGCAACAGAGTACAAGACTCCACATGGCCTGATTTGAAGACTTGCTATTACTAAGCTACAGTGCTGAATACAGCCATGTACTGACAAAAGAGTAGACACAAGGTCAATGGAACAGAATAGAGAGCCAGCAATGACTAGCACAAACACATACAGTCAACTGATCTTTGATAAAGATGCAAAAGTGACTCAGTGGAGAAATGATATCTCTTGAACAAATGATGCTGGAATAATTGGGTGTTCGTAAGTGACAGATAACACAAAAAGATGAAAGTAACACAGACCCTATGCCTTTCACAAAAATTAAGGTGGGGCAGGCCACAGGAAGATCAGCTGCTTCTCCTCGCAAAAACCTAGGCTCCTTAGGTAGTAGTCGCCACAGAAGATAAGAAAGTAATAGGAAATAGAGAGAATAAAAGAATACACAGAGATGAAGGTATAGTTTTATAGGTTTATATAAAGAAATCAGGATAAATCGAGGGTACACAGGAGTCTCCTCTATATCTCCGTAAATAGAAGAGCCTTGAGGTTAGATTCACATAGGTTTTTATAACCACAGATATAAGTTATCAGTTGCCAAGGTAACAGATTTGCATAACAAGTAGTGTGGTTGCTATGGGTAACAGATTTATATATCAACAGGTAGTTTGGGTTTGGGTTAAAAGCTTTTTCAAAGGCCTTCTAACAATTTCTAATCTATTCTATCTAAGTGAACAAACAGTTACAAAATCTTTCAAGGACTCACTTCTAAATTCTAAGAGATAGCTATCAATTAACAAAAGAGTAACAAAGAGATATAGTGGCTCTATATTTCTCTTATCTAGTTATTGTGGATTTGAGACAGACAGTCAGGAGAAAGCAGGAAGTCCAGCTTGACATTTTAAATTGTTCCTAACCACAGGGGTTCATCTCTGGGCTGGGGCGCTCATTGTTTCTGACTCCCATCCTGTGAGCCATGCATATACCTGTCTTGTCTTTCAAGATTGGGTAGGCCTCACAGACCTGAGATAATGAGAAGCCTCCTAGAAGGCTTCCACACCAGAGCTTTGAGGGTCCTCCCAAGAAGATGCAGCCTTTGATATGCAAACTAATGAGTTCACACATTCCTTCAGGGCAAAACCCTGCAAACTCCTGTTTCTGTCTTTAATATAGCAATATTGGATGATACCACAAAATAATAATCTTATGAGCCACATCTCATTAATTTCTCAATCATCTTTCCTCAACAAATTAACACAAGACAGATCATAGACCAAAATGTAAGATTATGACATTTCTAGATGAAAACATAGAACTTCTAGGTGACTTTAGGTTTGGCAATGAGTTTTTAAATATACCAAAAGTACAATCCATGAAAAGAAAAAAAATAATAGGTTGTATTTAGATTTAAAACTTCTCCTCTGCAAAAGACAGTGTTAACAGTAACAGATAAGCCAGGAACTGGAAGAAAATATTTGTGAAACATATGTTTGGTAAAGGATTTATATCCAAAATATACAAGAAAAGCTTTTAAAATTCAGCAATATGAAAACAAACTTCCCAATTAAAAATGAGTAAAAAAGTCTGAAGAGACATTTCACCAAAGAATATACACAAATGACAAATAAGCATAAGAAAAAATGATAAACATAACTCATCATCAGGAAATTGCAAATTAAAGCAACAATTAGATACTACTACATACCTAGTAAAGTAGCTAAAATTTTTAAAGAAAACCTGACAATTCCACATGCTGGTGAAGATGTGGAGCAACAGGAATTCCTACTCATTGGTACTGGGAATGCATTAGTCTACTCAGACTACCATGACAAAATACCATAGACTTGGTGGCTTAGGCAACAGAAGTTTATTTTCTCACAGTTCTAGAGGTTGAAAGTCTAAGAATCAAAGATCAAGGTCTGGTCAAGTTTGGTTTCTGGTTAGGGCTTTCTTCCTGGATTATAGGAGGCCATGTCACATGGCCTTTCCTCTGTGTGTGCATGAAGAGAAAGAGAGAGATATCTGGTGGCTTTTCCTCTTCTTATGAAGACACCGGTCTTATCAGACTAGGATATGCACTTACCCACCTCCTTAAAGGTCCTGTCTCTAATACGGTCACCTTGGAGGTTAGGGCTTTAACATATACGTTTAGGGAGAAAACAACTAAATCTAGAACAATAGCCTTATAATCTGATAATCACACATCTAAGTATTTACTTATACAAATACAAAAGCCCTGCACATAAATACTTATAACAGCTTTATTCATAATCACCAAAACTAGAAGCAACCAAGATGTCCTTCAACAAAACAATCTGTGGAATGCTTATACAATGGAATACTGTTTAGTGACAAAAAGAATACGCTATCAAGCTGTGGACAAATGTGAACCTGAGAGAGCCAGTCCTTCAAGACAGATCTTGAGTGCTAACTGGGCCTAAGTTTAAACTAGAGCCAAGTGGCCATTTGTGACTAGAGGTCACACATGTACTTAGTTTCTTGAAAACACCCACTTCTGTTTAACTTCGGGGCTTTTAGAACCAATCAATCAGGGCTCAGCTGTATCTCCCAATGAGAACTCATCTACATCAACCAATGGGAAATAAACAAGTTTCAAGCCTTCATTTGCATAAATGTACCTGATTGGGAATCCAGACAGAAACTTTTATAGCCCAAACCCTCCCCTTGGCCTCTGAGCCCCACTTTCATTTTACACTGAAGACTACCTAGCTCCCTGGTTTGCAAACTGTTCACCAGGATAAAGTCTTTTCCCCCAAACTCCTTTTCAGAGAACTCTTGTTCACATAGCCAAGAAAAGAAATGGGTGTATCTTAAATATAATATTAAGTGAAAGATGGAAGTCTAAAAATATTACATAATGTATAATTGTAATTAATGACTCTCTGGAAAAGGCGAAAATATAGTGACAATTAAAAGATTAGTGTTGCTAGGGGCTTAGGAAGAGGGTGGAAGCATTGATTAAGTGAACACAAGGGACTTTTTAGCATGCTGAAACTATTCTGTATGATACTGTAATAATTGTGGATAAATGACATTATGTGTTTATGAAAATCCATAGAACTTTATAGCATAATGAGTAAACATTAATGTAGGCAAATATTTTTAAAATAATGTAAGAAATTGAAAATCCCAGGACGGAATGCAAAAGGTGACAAAACAATCTCACTGTATCAAAAATGTACAAAATAACCTCACTAAATTGGGCGAGAGGTACTGACCGAAGCAATGTTGGAAATGAGTGGTGTGTATAAAAACATCTGTATTACCAGGTCCTTGCCCTCTACCATGTTAGCCCCCTGCAGACCTGCTGTCTTCCACCTCTGAGCTACACTCTCCATTCCCACGCAGAAGCACAGGGAAACTTCCACAGCTCACTCGTGAAGCTGGGGCTAAGGGCACAGTGGGGAGGGAGCAGCCCTCGCTGCCTCTCTAGGCATAAACACGCCGCACTGACATTTCCCCTTCACTGGCACCGTCCAGGCTTTATGCAAGGCCTGCCCTGGGCAGTCCCTTCCCAGAAACCCAAAAGGAATTGGGGTCCGCTCTTATGGGAACTCCCCCCACCAACTGCAGTGTTTGTATCCAGGGAGAATAGAGTTGGGAAACACATATCCGACCACTTGTCCACCTTCCTTCTTCCTCAAGCTGTTCTCCTGGAATCAGGTCTGCCTGCTTCTTCTGTCTGTCGAGTGGAATCTTCTGTGTCATGGCCTCCCTGCCTCCTCAATGACTTTGCATGACACTATTCTCTTCTTCCTGGTGAATAAGACTTACAACTTAATTTTATTGTCTAAGAGCTGCAAGAGAACATAATTAATAGTAGGAATAAGAAATATCCATGCTTTCAAAATGTGCCCACATTGCACACACCCATGCTGGCCCGGGACAAAACTCAACATGTGGAAATGGAGGAAGGAAAGAGGAGGGGAAGCAAAGGTGAAGTAACTCGCTCATTGTTTCTAGCGAGAGACCAATAAATACTGTTGTTAACAATATTAACAATGATAATTCAAAACTAAACATTTAGACATTATTTACATATGTAAAGACAACCAGAGTAAAAAAGTTTCCCTAAATCACCAAAATAAACAAAAATAAAAATTTTAAAAGAGCACATAACAAAAGACAGAAAACAAACCTCATTTTATTATTATAATAAACAATGAATATAAGATAAAATTAAGACCAAATTTATCTGATAAGTCAATAAATGTTAGATAAATTCAGTTGCTTAGAATAAAAAGAAGCTCAAATTTTATTAATAAATGAAACCTAACTCCACTTTACAAAAAGAAACATATAAAATAATGTTCATATAAGACTATAGTAACCAAAGAGCATGGTACTGCCCCAAGAACAGAGACGTAGACCAATGAACAGAACTGAGAACCCAGACATAAAACCGTCCTCATATAGCCATCTGATCTTTGACAAAGCAGACAAACACATACACTGGGGAAATGAATCCCTGTTCAATAAATAGTGCTGGGAAAATTGGACAGCCACATGTAGAAGACTAAAACAGGATCTGCACCTCTCACCTCTCTCAAAAATCAACTCACAATGGATAACAGACTTAAACCTAAGGCATGAAACTATAAGAATTCTAGAAGAAAACGTTGGAAAAGCTCTTATAGACATTGGCCTAGGCAAAGAATTTATGAGGAAGACCCCCATAGCAATCACAGCAACAACAAAAATAAATAAATGGGACCTGATCAAATTATAAAGCTTCTGCACAACCAAAGAAACTATCACTGGAGCAAACAGACAACCTACAGAATGGAAGAAAATATTTGCATGCTATACATCTGCTAAAGGGCTGATAACTTGAATATATATAGAACTCAGGAAAGTCAGCAAGAAAAAAATCAAACAACCCCATTAAAAAGTGGGCCAAGGATAAGAACAGAAACTTTGCAAAATAAGACAGAATAATGGCCAAGAACCATGAAAAAATGTTCAACATCTCTAATCATCAGGGCAATGCAAATCGAAACGACAATGAGATATCTCTTAACTCTATCGAGAATGGCTTTTATCAAAAATCCCAAAACAGAAAATGTTGATGTGGATGCAGAGAGATAGGAACACTCATACACTGCTGGTGGGACTGCAAACTAGTACAACCTCTATGAAAAGTAATATGGAGATACCTCAAAGAACTAAAAGTAGAGCTACCATTTGATCCAGCAATTCCACTACTGGACATCTACCCAAAGGAAAAAAAAGACATATTCTATAATGAAGACATATGCACTTGAATGTTTATGGCAGCACAATTCACAACTCCAAAGATGTGGAAACAATCCAAGTCCCATCAATCCATGAGTGGATTAATAAAATGTGGTATATGTATACCATAAACATTGTATACTACTCGGCCACAAAAACCAATGGTGAACTAACACCTTTTGTATTATCCTGGATGGAGCCGCAGCCCATTCTCTTAAGTGAAGTATCACAGGAATGGAAAGACAAGCACCACATGTACTCACTATCTAATTGGTACTAATTAATCAACCCTTATGTGCACATATGGAAGTCACATTCACTGGGTGTTGGGCAGGTGGGAGGGGAGGAGGGGATGGCTATAAATATACCTAATGGGTGTGGTACACACTGTCTGGGGGATGGGCATGCTTGTAGCTCTGACTCGAGTGGGGCAAAGGCAATATATGTAACCTAAATATTTGTACCCCATAATATTCTGAAATAAAAAGAAAAAAAGTGCCTGGTACTTGGGGCACAGTCAATGGATGGATAAGAATAAATGAACAATAAATGGATAATAAATAAATGCACATGCCACATTCCAACCAAAAAAAAATGTTCAATGAAAAATTCATTAATCATTCACATTTATATTACTAAACAAAAGTTAATCTTTATGAGATGGACCAATCATTCTACTCTAGAATAAAGTATTATGTAGGTAAATATGAGGTCTGTCTGGAAAGCATCCAGTCACTGTGAGTCTCCATTTTTCATATTACATGGCTAGATACTTTCTAGACAGGCCCCCTAAATATGTTTAAAACATTTACCTCAAAAGAACAGAAAACCTAATAAATCAATAACCATAAGCATAATTAAAGACACTGTTAAAAAGCTACCCTGACCTAAAAAATGCCTTACTTAGATAGTTTTATATAGAAAATCTTGAAAATTGTCAAGGAAGAAATAATTCCAACATATAAATTTTTCTAGAACACAACCAAAAAAGAAAGCTTCCATATTCTTTTTTTTCAAGGCCAGTAAAACAATGACACTAAAACCTAACTAATGTGAAATAGAAACCAGACCAGGCTTACATAAGGAAACAATGTTGAGATCTTAATAAAGTATTAGCAAATATAATTCAGCAGTGTGTAAGAAACAGAATACATTGTGGCCAAGCTGAGTTCACTGCAGAAACGCAAAAAACAGTTCAGTGCTAAGAAATCCATTTATGTAACACACGTGCCGGTCGGGGCCCAGCTACAGAGAAACAGAGCCCTCTCTATCTCGCTTGGGGCACAGTGGGGTCAATGAGGGGTGTCGAGTGGCTCACAGAAGCAGAGGAGTGTAAGGTTTTTCTGCAGTGGTGAAAAGAAAAGACAGACAGAGAGAAAGAGTGAGGGCCAAACCACGTGGCTTTATTATACACTCTTGGACGAGGTTCTGGGGCCCAAGAGCAGGGGGGCCCAGAAGTCACCATCATTTGAAGGGGCTGAGGCCTTTTATACCCTTTGGGCAGGGCTAGGGAAGAGGCCTTTTGGTGGGAAGAGCTGGGGATCCTCTATTGTGACCTTGGGTGGTCCTTGAGAAACAGGAGGGGCTGGAGGTATTTGTGGAATCCAGGAGCGAATCCAGGTGGACATCTGGATGTGGTTCCTCTCAGTGGGGCCTGGCAGTTGGTCCTTGGTGGGTCTGGTCACGTGAGCGTTTTCTTTTTCGATCTAGGGAGGAAAGGGGGCCCTGCCACCAGCCTCACAAGGAGGACTGGAGAAACAGAATCCATGAGCTTCTGGGAACAGCTGTCAGGGCAGCATCTCTGAACCAGGCCAGTGAGGGTGCACCTGCCCTTCTGCAGTCGGAAAGCCTCTGCCTCCGGTGCCTCACTGCCAGTGCCAAGATGGACCTACTGCCACCGAGAAGCTGCCTCCATCAGAAAGCCCCAGGATCAGGAAATGGTCTGAGGAGACTGTCACTGTACTCCAGCCCCAAGGGCACATCCCTGCTGCGACCAGGCTAATGGGTGCGCTGCGTCCTGCCTGTAGTATTCGGGGTCAAGGCTGGACGCTGCTCTGCTCGTCCTTGCACAGGCAGCAGTACCTCCGCCACCTTGCTCCTCAGCAGGAGCAGCAGTCGAGGCAGGAGCGCGCTGGCACAGCACTCTGCCGTCCCAGCCTCAGGCCAAGGCATCTGACTTCCCAAACCGAAATCACATCCAGAAGCCTGCCTGGAAAGGAGTCTCAGAGGTGTGTTTTATCTTCCCATCTGTGACGCAAAGGAGGGTAGATTGTGTGCAGAGCACTGAGTTTTTACACCCATCTCAGGTACCCTTCGGCTTCTCCAAATGCTTGTCTCCTGTCCCCCAACAATCACACTTCCTAACGACAGCAACAGCGATCTGCTCCTCCTAGCTGAACACAGCTCCCTCCTCTCCTCGTGTAAAAGGAAACACACCGCCTTTGCCCCGAGAAGACCCGAGTGCCATCAGCCACTGCATGTGTCTCTGAGTGGTGCTCACATCTCACCAGTTCCATAAAAATGCAAGACTGGAGTTCTGTAATCATCTAAGGGCTAAATTTGAATAATAACCCCAATAAGAAACCCTAAATTAAAAACAAAAAGAAAAAGAGGACAATGGGTTAACATATGTAAATATAAACTGAAAACTAAAGGAGTATGTATATGGAACAGTCCTCATTTCAGCAATTGGCCATGAGGCCAATGGTGGTGTGAGATAGATAAATAGAAAATAAGCTAATATATATCAATTTATTACTAACTATGCACATATGTGTAGCTGCTTATTGATAATTCACATAACACGCAATTCACACATTATAAGTGAACAATTCAATGGCTTTTAGTGTATTTGCAGACTTGTATAAGCACAGTCATAATGAATTTTAGAACATTTTCATCACTCCAAGAGTAAACCCTATATCCCTCAGAGTCACTCCCCATTTTGCTCCCAAATTCCCCCATCCCAGTGCTGGATGTCTATTACTCTATTTCCTGTCTCTTGAGATTTTTCTCATCTTAGATATTTCATATAAATTGAATTATCCCATATGTCGTCTTTATTGACTGCCTTCTTTTTACTTTGCATAATGTTTTCAAGGTTCATCCATGTTGTAACACGTATCAATGCTTCATTCATTTTTATTGCTGAATAATATTCAATTATATAGGTACACAATATTATATTCATACATTCATCAGTTGATGGACAGTTGGGTCACTTTTACTTTTTGGCTATTATGAATAATGCTGCCATGAACATGTGGGAATATGTTTTTGTGTGGAGATGTGTTTTCATTTCTCTTGGGTGTAGCCTAGAAGTGAAACTGGCTGGTCACACATTAATTCTGTTTACCCTTTTGAGAAACTGCCAGACTGTTTTCAAAGCAGCTGAGCCATATCACAATCCCACCAGCAGGTGCGAGGGGTCCATTCTCTCCACATCTCCACTGACCTTTGGATTATAGACGTTGGAGTGCAGTGATATCTCACAGTGGTTCTGATTTGCATTTCCCTGCTGCTTAATGATGTTGAACATCTTCTCGTGTGTTTCCTGGCCTTTTTTATATCTTCCTTGGAGATATTTTCAGTAAGATCCTTTGCTCACTTTTCTTGAACTCCTGAGCTCAAGCAATCCTTCCACCTCGGCCTCCCAGAGTGCTGGGTAAATTACAGGTGTGAGCCGCTGCGCCCGGCTTTATTTTTCAGATTGTTTTATGTCTTTTAAAAAAGACTAAGAAGAATGGAGACTAAGTATATATTAATGGAGTTTATTATATTAACCTTATTTACGATTTCTGGTGGGCTTTTTGTGTCTGTGGGTGTGTGTTACCATTGGGTGGCATTTCTTCATTTCAGCAAAGCTTTGCTCCGACGCCCTCCTTTGTACTCTCATTGCACGTGTGTTTCTATGTGCTGCAGGCCCCAAACACATCGCATGCATAGTAGCTTATGTGCTTGCTCTCAAAGACATTTAAGGGCATAAAAGAGAATAAATATCCATTGACACTGTCTTTCACAGTTACACAAAGACCTGCACCAGTGCTGTTTGACTTTTGTGTGAAGATTTGTGTCCCTCTGGGGTCACTGTTTTTAGCCTGAAGAACTTCCTTTGGTCTTTCTTATAAGTCTTCTAGGAATTAATTTTCTTCTTTTTATTTATCTATTTAATAGTAATGTCTTTATTTTGCCTTCATTTTTGAATGATAGTTTTGCTGGCATAAGATTGTTGGTTGACAGTTTTTGGTTTTTTTCTCCTTCAACTCTTTGCGTGTGCTATCCGCTGCTGCTGGCCCTGGGGCTCCCCTGTGAAGTCACCTGGTACGAGCGTGTGGGAGGGTTCCTTGTACACGGCAAGGCACTTTTTTTCTGTTTTAAAGATTTGTCTTGTATATGGCTTTTAATATTTTTACTATGATGTGTCTGGATGTGAATCTCTGAGTCTATCCTACTGGAAGCATGTTGAGCCTCTTAAATGTATAATGTTTTTCATCAAATTCGGGAGGCTTTCCGCCAGTTTATGTAGTATTCTTTCTACCCCTTTCTCTCTCTCCTCCTGGTATTCCATTATGTGCATATTCATTTGCTTAATAGTGTTCCACATCTCTGCGAATCTCTGTTCATTTTTATTCATTCTTTTCTCTCTCTGCTCTTTGGATTGAATCATCTCTATCAATCTGTCTTCAAGTTTGATGTTTGTGTCGGTTCTAATCTACTCTTGGAGCCCTCTAATGAATCTTTTATTTTAGTTATTGTAGTTTTCAACTACTGAATTTCTATTTGGTCCTTTTTTATAATTTCTAGGTCTTTATTTATTGATATTCCCTATTTGATGAGACATTGTCATCATGCTTATCTTTCTCTCTCTTATCATGGGTCTTTATTTTAGCCCTTTGAGTATATTCATAATAGCAGCATTGAAGTCTGTCTGGTAAGTCCAACATAAAGACCCTCTCAGTGGCAGTTTTCATTGCCTGCTTTTTTCTTGTGTATGAGTCACAGTTTCCTTTTTCTTTACATGTCTCATAATTTTTATTGAAAATTTAGCATTTTAGATAATGTATTGTAGCAACTTTGAATACTTATCACCCTCACACTGACACATACACCAAACTCATGGTGGCATTTTTTATTGTTTATTGATTTAGTGGCTTACTGACTTCATTAGTTCCCTTTCCAGCCAATGTGAGGCCTCTGATCTCATTCCACAGAGGGCTCAGTTGCACATGCACATGACACTGTAGCCATGTGTACAGTCACCTGGGGTGACAGTGGTTTTATCAGAGCTTTCTTGGAATGTCTCTTTCCTGAGCTCTGTGTTAAGGTGTGTGCCTCTGTTGGCATCACACACAGGTCTTAGACTCCATTAACTGTCTTTGGTAGCATAAATTGTGTCACGATCTGGACCAATTAAGTTTAGGTACCCTTGTAAGTCAGTCTCTGAGGTTTGCTCTGACCCAAACAGGGCTCCTTTTAGCTATCTCTTTTTCTTGTAAACTAGCTGGCCTATGATTCAGCTTTTTTACTTCTCTGGACCCACTAGCCTCCTCTTAATTACTTATAACCAAAATCTCTGCTGTTTTCAAGAGTTTCCTTAAGTTTGAACTTTATAACACTCTTCTAAATAAAGTCAGTTCCTTCAGGGTAGCTTCAGAGCTCTCTTATCTATGCCTGCCTCTCTCTCCTTACAAAATTTCTGAGCTACTTCCCCAAGCTGGGAGTAGGGACACCCCCACTGTGCAAATAAGGTTCTATATGGGGATGGAAGCTTCTGGACTACTGGGCTTGCCTCTCTTGGGATGAAACTTCCATCCTACCAGCAAGGGGGTTCAGGGGGTTGCAGCCCCAGTATCCTCAGCCTGCCATGCCTGAGGTGGAGCCTTTTCCCTGTGTGTGGGGGCTGGGTGGGGAAGGGAGCCCCAATCTCTCAGCTACACTCACCTGGAATTTAGCCTCTGCAACATGATCTGGGGCACGGGGAATGAAAATGCTGGTAGCCTCCCCTCCTGGGGATCTATTATAGCCTTGTCTTAGAGCTGGCAGAGAAGGAGCCCCATCCTCTTTCCCACATCTACCCAGAGTGATCCATCCATCTACCACCCTGAGCTGAAGGCAGAGGGAGGAGGCAGGAGTTGTGGCTCTTTGCCCCAGACTCTCACTGTCCTTACTGAGATTAGATGTCTCTGTATGCCACTAAACAACTTCCAGAGATTTAATTTGTAAGCTTTTTAAGAGTTATTTAAATAGTATTGGTTGTTTCTCTGGGAAAAGAAGGACAGAGTTCTCACACTACCACTGGAGGGTTTCGAGCAGTACCCATGGTCACTGCTCGCACTGCCCTTTCCCCACCACGTGGCCTGTGATCCCTTTGCATTCAACCAGCCCTGCAGCTGGTCAGTGTCCTTCTCCTGGGACAGGGAACCTTTACTCCTGATGGCTTGGAGCCTTGAAGTTCCCACCTATTATGACTTTCTGCAGTCTCCCATTGACCTTTGTCAGCAGACTTGGTCATAAAAGGTGAGGGTGCCCTGTGCTCTACCTGCCTGCCACCATAGTGTAGCAGCAATCTAATTTACGTTCTGTTCAAAGGAGCCATCGCTCTAACCAAAAGAGCAACCACCTGCTTTTCCCTTCTTGATTCAATGGAAAGAGAACCCAAATGGTAGGCTCAGCTCCCAATTCAGTGGAACCATTATTTTGTCCTCTGATGGAATGATTTTTTTACTTTGGTACCAAGAACACCTAAATAAGCAAAACCCAAAAGTAAAATTAAAAAATGGAAGTGTGTTATTCAGTGTAATGATGAAAGATGCCACCCCCACTCCTCTCCTTGGCTACTTGAGAAGTTATTCTGGTTACAGAAGAGCCAGGCCCATATGTTGGTTGCTGGTTCTAACGACATGCCTTACCTGCCGGCTGATATCTCAACAGAGCAAGGCATTGAATTCCAGCTGATGCTGTCGTAAGTCCTCAGTGGACTGCTACTACAGATCCCTGGGGCTTTCTAGGCCCTAAGTGACTGAACATTGACTTCATCTGGGAAGATGATAGGAGTGGCCAATGCCCAAGTCCCAGCTCAGACAGATGAAATGAAGATTTCTGGGTATGGGACCCAGGCAACAGTAATGCTTAAAGCGCCCCCCACACACACACCCATGATCCCAATGCATGGCCAGCCTAGCTACAGGCATGGGAGCCTGAGAGGAGGTCTGGGCAGGACAGCCCCTGCCCTGAGGGAGGTCGTCACAGAGCTCAAGGGCTGTAGCTCCATGAGACCTGAGGCTACCCCCACAGCCAGGAGGGCTCTATCCACACTTGGCAGTTCCAACAATGGTGACACATCTAAGGCCAGCCCGTTCTCAGAATTCTGCTTTTTCCCAAGAAGCAGAATAGAGAGCACGGAAACAAAACAAAAGTGTAGGAAGATCGCGTGCTTGGGGAACCACGCTCTCAGCTCCACGGGGAAGACAAACTCCAGCCCTTCTTACAGCATCTGTTCAACCACTTTGAAGAAAATAGCTTTGAATACTCGCATCCCTGTGTATGCCAAAATAAAATCCAACTAACACAAAGATTTGTAAGTAAAAGTGAACAATAAATGTACTAGACTACAATGCCATTTAAATTTTATCATCTTGGAGTAGAGAATACTACTGCATAAACTGAGATAATCGTAAACTGAATCCACAATGGAAAGATTTGAAAACTACATAAACATTGAAAACCTTTGTGTGACTAAAATATCCCTATAAGTAAAGGTAAAATAAAACAACTTATTTTAAAACATTGGTACTTGTGTGACAAAGTACAAGTTTCCTCAACAAAGAAATTGTCACAAATCGGTAAGAATTAAAATACCGACAATTTTTAATAGAGAAATTAGCAAAGGATTTTAACAAAAAGATGGTAAAAAATAGGACAAATGGTCAATAAATACACGAACATATGTCCAGCATCACGTGTTGCTCGAGTGAGCACTGTAAATCTCACATACGTAGGAACTAGCATCCAGTTCGGCACCTGCAGGCCGGACCTCGGGGGGAATTGGCCCGGGAGTAGCCGTGGCTCTGCCGTTGTGGTGGTGAATATTCTGTGTCGGCTTCAACTGGGCTACGGATGCCCAGAAAGCTAGTCTAAAACCCACTGTTTCTGTGCGGTGTTTCTGGAATGAGTCAGCATTCGAATCAGAGTTCAGGCAGACTGTCCTGCACGGTGCGGGCGAGAGCCGCCCCGCGGCTGAGGCCACACAGAACACGCGGCAGAGGAAGGGCACCTTTGCCCTCTCCTCGCGCCGGGCCGCCGTGGTCGGCGCGACCCGGACTTGCGCCCCGCGTCCTGGGACTCCTCGGCCTCCACCGTCCAATAAGCCGATCCCTGCGTTAAGTCTTTTTCCGTGGCAAGTTACTTAACCCGCTGTCCTTTCCTCACCTGTGAATGTGGCGGTGACGGCCCTGTCTCACGGCCGGCGCGCGAGGTACGCGAGGCGAGGCACGTACGGGACGGAGCAACTCTTTGGGGCGCCCTGTGTTTATGAGGACGTGGAAAGCACGCGTTCCCACGTGGGACTGCCGGACGCACACACCGGCACAAATTTGGGAGGTCGATCTGCCAAGTCTATGGGGTGTCGGCTGAGTTGCCCTCGTTTGTGCCGCACACGCGGTCAGAGCTGCGCGCATCGGCACGCCAGGCCCGGTGAAAGCGGAGACGCCGAGACCCTACGGCGCGGCAGGGCACGCGGCAGGGCACGCCGCAGGGCACTCGGCAGGGCACGCCGCAGGGCACGCGGCAGGGCACGCCGCAGGGCACGCGGCAGGGCACGCGGCAGGGCACTCGGCAGGGCACGCCGCAGGGCACGCGGCAGGGCACGCGGCAGGGCACGCGGCAGGGCACGCGGCAGGGCACGCCGCAGGGCACGCCGCAGGGCACGCGGCAGGGCACTCGGCAGGGCACGCGGCAGGGCACGCCGCAGGGCACTCGGCAGGGCACGCGGCAGGGCACGCGGCAGGGCACTCGGCAGGGCAC
>VSMD01015195.1:0-43255 GCA_008750895.1 Mirza zaza | reverse complement strand
GCACTCACTCTAGCCTGGGCAACAAAGTGAGACTCTGTCTCAAAAAAAAAAAAAAAAGTGATTTTCAGGCTGGGCCCGGTGGCTCACGCCTGTAATCCTAGCTCTCTGGGAGGCCGAGGCGGGCAGATTGCTCAAGTTCAGGAGTTCAAAACCAGCCTGAGCAAAAGCAAGACCCCGTCTCTACTATAAATAGAAAGAAATTAATTGGCCAACTAAGATATATATATATATATAAAATTAGCCAGGCATGGTGGCGCATGCCTATAGTCCCAGCTACTCGGGAGGCTGAGGCAGTAGGATTGCTTGAGCCCAGGAGTTTGAGGTTGCTGTGAGCTAGACTGACGCCATGGCACTCACTCTAGCCTGGGCAACAAAGTGAGACTCTGTCCCAAAAAAAAAAAAAGTGATTTTCAATTTGAAATCTGGCAGCTGTGCTTATACACGTTATCATTAAGGTACTCAAACTGGTAATCCTGTTAGTGTTATGCTTAAATTTCTATATTCTCAAGTTACCTAATGGTTGCTAGTATTAGTATTCTCACTGAGAAGCTATATCACGTAGGAGAATGGTATCATTAGCTTAAATACTGAACTGGGAACATCACTTCTCTAAATCAATATATTTATCTGTAAAATGCAGAGATTGTTCTGGATCAGTGATTTCCAAATAAAAGGTCCTTGACCTATTTTCAATACAGGTTGAGCATCTCTCTAATTTAAAATTCCAAAATGGTCCAAAATCTGAAACTTTTTACGTGCCAATAGGGTGTCACAAGTAAAGAATTCCACACATAAGTACTTACCACAAACTTTATTTCATGCACCAAATTGTTTAAAATATTGTATAAAATTACCTTCAGGCTATGTGTATAAGGTGTACATGAAACAAATGAATTTCGTGTTTAAATCTGAGTGCTATCCCAAGATATTTCATTATACATATGCAAATATCCCTAAATAAAAAAAATACAAAACACTCTGGTCTCAAGCATTTCAGATAAGGGATAATCAAGCTATATTCCAGAAAGGTTAAAAATCTCTTTAAGACTGCACAAGCTAACTAAGTGGCCAAGTTTCTTTGCTTTTGACTAAGCTTTTGTCAAGTCAGTGGGTGACACTATATACTTTAACCCAATTAGAAGCTGATAGGTTGCTGTTAACATCAGGTAATTCTGTGGCAATTGATAGACTATGGTTTTACACATGAGACAGTCACAGAAAATGAACAGTTCTCCAAATGAGCAAAGTAACACCCCTATTTAAGCAACCTGTAGCCATCTTTGAATGTCTTTAGCATCATAATCATGATAATCATTTATCTTTTCATGATTCTGAATCCCTTACAACTATGGACTATTGATTAAAATCTAAATCAAAACTGAAATGGAGGCCAGGCATGGTGGCTCACATCTGTAACCCCAGCACTTTGGGAGGTGCAGGCGGGAGGATCACTTGAGACCAAGAGTTCAAGAACAGCCCAGGCAACACACCAAGGCCCTATCTCTACAAAAAAAAATTTTTTTTTTTTGAGACAGAGTTTCACTTTATTGCCCAGGCTAGAGTGAGTGGCGTGGCGTCAGCCTAGCTCACAGCAACCTCAAACTCCTGGGCTCAAGCAATCCTGCTGCCTCAGCCTCCCAAGCAGCCGGGACTACAGGCATGTGCCACCATGCCCGGCTAATTTTCTCTATATATATTTTAGTTGGCCAATTAATTTCTTTCTATTTATAGTAGAGATGGGGTCTCCCTCTTGCTCAGGCTGGTCTCGAACTCCTGAGCTCAAACGATCCACCCACCTCGGCCTCCCAGAGAGCTAGGATTACAGGCTTGAGCCACCACGCCTGGCCTACAAAAAAATTTTTAAAAAATTAGCTGGCCTTGGTGGTGTGCACCTATAGTCCTAGCTACACAGAAGGCTGAGGCAGAGGGATAACTGAGCCCAGGAGTTTGAGGTTGCAGTGAGCTATGATGATGCCACTGCACTCTAGCCCAGGAACAGAATGAGACTCTGTCTCAAAAAAAAAAAAAAAAAAAAAAGGAAAATAGTCATATCTGAAATTCAAATGAAAGAAAAAAAAAAGCACTGATTCAATTGCAAACATAAACGCTGTTTTTCACATATATGCTTTGGATTTACATGTGTAAGTTATAAAACACACCTTTAAAAAAAAAATCACTCAAAAGTGAACCAGCAGCTAATGGGGATCCTTGAAAAGGATAAGGCTAGTAATATCTGAAGGAAGTTCTATCTCAGGTCCTTTCCTGCTCTGAACATACCATTGAGAATATGAAAAAGAAATCAACCATAGAGATCAACTCCTTCCAAAATCACTAATATTTTTCAATATAATCAATAAGTTAATAAAAGTAAAGACAAATCAATTTTATCGGTATAGATCTGGACTTCTTAAAATGTCAGGATGAAGGTACCATCTTTTTAACCTGGTAAAGATACATATCTTAAAATTTTTTTCCCCTGACCTAAAGGGTGAGAGTTAAAAAAAAAAAAATCATCCTGAAGAATTCTGATATGACTTAAGGAAGTGAGGTGTGTGATCAGCTGATAATCATGGTAACCATTTGAACCTGTGATTCCTTTTTTTGTTGTTGTTACTTATTCAATTCTGTGAAGAACAGGATAGTAAACATCCCTTTGTGGTACCCTTAACTTTCCATTAAAATCTTTCAAAACATAGGCTAAAACTGTCAGTCCGATTTTTCTCAGTACAGTAACAATTAAAACTGGAAACTCGGCCGGGTGTGGTGGCTCAGGTCTGTAATCCTAGCATTCTGGGGGGCTGAAGCGGTAGGATCACTCAAGGTCAGGAGTTCAAAACCAGCCTGAGCAAGAGCAAGACTCCATCTCTACTAAAAATAGAAAGAAATGAATTGGTCAACTAAAAATACATAGAAAAAACTAGCCAGGCATGATGGTGCATGCCTGTAGTCCCAGCTACTCAGGAGGCTGAGGCAGAAGGATCGCTTTAGCCCAGGAGTTTGAGGTTGCTGTGAGCTAAGCTGATGCCATGGCACTCTAGCAGAGGCAACAGAGTGAGACTCTGCCTCAAAAAAACAAAACAAAACAAACCTGGAAACTGTAATGTAGGATGCTAAATTCTCCCAGATATAATCTACAGTAACTGTCTATATTTACAAGGGAATTGGGGGGGAGAGGGAATATGGAATGAGGATTGAAGAATACTGTATTTGAACAGCTCCAACATCAAATGTTTAAATTTATATTAAACCTCATAATAAAAAACTCATAGGACTTTAAAGTCAAAAAGCATCTTTAAAAACCTTATAATTTTACTGTTTATGAGAAACAGATACAGGAGAAGGCTGGGGAATTTGCCAAGGTCATGCATTACAAACAGAGGAGAAATAAAACCTTACTACAAGCCCAGAGCATTGACCCCTCACCATACATTTATTCATTCCCTGTGGAGAAGAAATCTCACTTCCCCAACATTTTAACCATTAATTTATTCCAGTAATTTTTTTTTTTGAGATAGAGTTTCACTCTGTTGCCCTGGCTAGAGTGCCGTGGCGTCAGCCTCACTGACAGCAACCTCAAACTCCTGGGCTCAAGCAATCCTTATGCCTCAGCCTCCTGAGTAACTGAGACTACAGGCATGCGCCACCATGCCCGGCTAATTTTTTCTATGTTATTTTCAGTTGGCCAATTAATTTCTTTCTACTTTTAGTAGAGACTGGGTTTCGCTCTTGCTCAAACTGGTTTCAAACTCCTGACCTTGAGCGATCCTCCCACCTCGGCCTCCCAGAGTGCTAGGATTAGAGACGTGAGACACAGTACCTGGCCTATTCCAGTATTTCTTAAGAACATAGTCTACACATGTATTATGTGTGCAAAAAACAAACACATAACCTTATAGACTAAGAAGGAAAAAAAAGGAAGACAGCCATTAAATAAACAAAATAAAAATCAATACCACTACTATCTCCTTAAAGGCAATAGAAGCATGTATGTCAGCATGTCTTCCTAGGCACACCAAGAAATATGATCACCATTAATGATGTTCTAGACTTACTTAACTTTACAATGTAATGGAAAACAAAGTTATATACAAAGATACAAACATATGACAAATGTGTATTAATGAGATATCTGGGATAATGTAAATCTGTTTGATGTACTTAAAAAATATTAAAATCAAACCCTTGCTTAATGCTGGTATTCAACTTTATGTTCAGGTTATTACCTAACGTTCTTTTAGGAATAGTGACAAGGCTCAGCGTATTGAAATTTACCTTATAATGAGGATCTACTGAATTTCTAAATTGCTATTAAACTGTTAACTTTTTAAAAGCCAAATGCTTAATTGTTAAAGTTTCTCAAAGCATTTTCTATCATGGTCTGCTTAAATTATTAAAGCACAGTTGAATCCTTCACATTTTTATTTTTTTCTACTCTTAAAAAAAAGTAAATTTTTTAAAAATATAATTACCTTAAATGCCAAATACCAATCATTCTCCTTGGATGCCTTATTTCCAGCTCTATTCTTATAAACTTCAACTCTATACTGACGAACCAGAAGGAGATCTTTTACAAAAGACTCGAAATTCATTTTACTAAGCACAACACTCTGCAGATTCTTTGCTCCTTAAAAAAAAATTACAAGTACATGTTACAAATTTGAGGTAGTAAGTGTTCAAGCACCTAACACAATGCTTCCCCAAGAACTCCCTATAAAGTTCTCAGTAATTTATTCATTCAATAAATTGTTTATCAAGCACCTATTGTATGTCCAGGGACTATGGTAGGTGAGACATAAAATATCAAATCAACATAGCCCCTCTACTTCTGTCGAGCCTATACATCGAAAGCTAAACTTTTGAAGATGATATAAAGATAAAATAATGGGTAAATACATATATAACTAACCTTACTTGTCCTTTTCTATAATTTTTCACAAGTTTGAATAAGTCTTATTTAAAAACTACACAGTATTTATATAAAATAGAATTAATTTTTCAAAAGGTCCATGAAAATCAATTAGTCATCCAGTGCAAAATGTTCTACATAAAATATTCATGTAGTTCAAAACTCAAAGATTCAAAGGGGTACAGTGAAGTCTCCCTTTCAACACTATCCCCTACACATCAGTTCACCAATCTAATTTATCAGTTTGTAGAACATATTTCAAACATTGTCTACACAAACATGAGCAAATATAAAGCATTATTTTTTCCTCTTTTACATAGTTTTGCACACTATACATACTGTCCTGTACCATGTTTTCTTTTAAACTTTAATATATTTTAGAGAATGTTTCATCAGTAATAATGCATTTCTTTCTGTTTATACTGCAAACATCCCAATGACTAGAAGGACGTTGTATAATTTAATTAGTCTCTTACTGATGGATATATAGGTTTTTATAGTCTTCTGCAATTATCATAATGCTGCGTGAATATCCTCGTACATGCTTCCTTCACTGAATGTGAGTATCTAAACTAGATTTTATCAAAGGATATGTGTAACTTTCTTAAATATTGCCAGACTATCCTCTTGGTTGGTTTTGCCAATTAACACCACCATTCAGGCCAGGTGTGGAGAGTCAAGCCTATAATCCAAGGAGTTTGGGAGGCTGAGGTGGGAGAATCACTTGAGCCCGGGAGCTTGAGAGTTGCCTGAGCAACACATGGAGACCCCATCTCTACACCCCCCCCCCAAAAGGAAACAATTAGCTGGGCATGGTGTTGTGCACCTGTAGTCCTAACTACTCTGGAGGCTGAGGCAGGAGGATTGCTTAAGGACAGAAGTTTGAAGCTGAAGTGAGTTCTGATGGAGACGCCACACTCCGGCCTGGGTGACAGAGCAAGACCGTTTCTCTCCAACAACAACAAAACACTGCAATATATAAAGTATGAGTAAATCTATTTCCTCTGCCCAGTCAACAAAGAGTTTTTTTTTTTTTTTTTTTGAGACAGAGTCTCGCTTTGTTGCCCAGGCTAGAGTGAGTGCCGTGGCGTCAGCCTAGCTCACAGCAACCTCAAACTCCTGAGCTCGAGCAATCCTGCTGCCTCAGCCTCCCGAGTAGCTGGGACTACAGGCATGCGCCACCATGCCCGGCTAATTTTTTTTTATATATATATATTAGTTGGCCAATTAATTTCTTTGTATTTTTATAGTAGAGATGGGGTCTCGCTCAGGCTGGTTTTTGAACTCCTGACCTTGAGCAATCCGCCCGCCTCGGCCTCCCAGAGTGCTAGGATTACAGGCGTGAGCCACCGCGCCCGGCCCCCAACAAAGAGTTTTGAAATTTTCTGGTCTTTATCTTAGATCCCTGGTTCTCAAATGGGGGCTCTTCTGCTTCCCTAGAGGACATTTAGCAACAGAAGATGGCCTAGCCCAACCGGGTAAAGGGAGATCACGAGTGGAGGTCACAAGATTGTCTTCAGCAGATAGGATGACCAGAATTATCAAGTGGAATTGTCTTAAGCTGAGAACCCATTCTTTAAAAGCTCTGTATTTCCAAGAATGTTCAGTAAATTTGGGATTTTGAGATGAGGACGTCTGCCATTTTTGCTCCTTTGCCAGCAAAGTAAATTCTCTTTCCTTCCTCCTCAAACCACTCATCCTTGTTATTCGGCCTCATGGACAAGTGCCAAGTAACAGACAGGAATCCTAAGTCAACAGACACCCTGAAACTAGCTCAAATCTTGCATCTCTAGGTTAGTCCCTACTAGAACATTTCTTATGATCTAATCCAGCACTGGCAAAGTCAAGTATCTACAGAGACCAGGTAGGTAACAAATGAACAAAAGAGGCCACAGATAAGAATAACAAGAGCTGACAGATGACAAATGGGTCCAACAGAGTTCATATAAAATGGTGGGCACTGTGACAAAATAAAGGAAGCAAATTAGGGCAGAAGAGGACTTGACTCACTGAGTCAGAGGGAGCAGCTATTCAGCTCCAATCTACTGCTGAACTACAGGAATATTTATGCTCAGTCTCAAAAAAACTCCCACCAGTTTTCAGATCAGTAAATTCAACATAAGTTGTGTGTAGATACCATCTGTATTCCCAGTGTAACTGGCTCCATGAACAAATTTCAGTGACCCCTCTATGTTTTTGATAATCCTCTCCCTTAACTACCAGACCTTTCCTTTCAGAGTTGTTTCCCAGAAATGATGGATTTTCTGCAGGACAAAGAAGTTGAGACTCTGAAGGCTCCAGGGCAAACTTGCCGAAGGACTCATCATCCCCCCTTGACCCACCCCTAGGCACATGGCCTCTCCCTGAAAAGCCCAGGATCTTCATTAGTCAGAGACAGATTTGAGGCAGCTTCTCCTGTTCTCCCAATAAGATCTGTCATATTAAAAATTCCTTTCTTCCTTGGCAATCTGCATTTTCTCAATAATTGGATCTTTGTGCAATGAGCAACTGGACCTAAGCCAAAATTCCTTGAAGTTTCAATACCACCAGCTACTTGGGAGGGAAGATTGCTTGAGCCCAGGAGTTCAAGTCCAGCAATAAAGTAAGACCCCATCTCTAAAATAAAATAAGTAAATAAATAAGTTCAACACAGCCACATTTTCTTACAGACTTGAATAGACTATTCTTTTGAGACAGAGCCTGACTCTGTTGCATGGGCTAGAGTGCTATGGCATCAGCCTAGCTCACAGCAACCTCAAACTCTTGGGTTCAAGCAATCCTTCTGCCTCAGCCTCGCAAGTAGCTGGGACTACAGGCATGTGCCACCATGCCCAGCTATTTTTTTCTATATATTTTTAGTTGGCCAATTAATTTATTTCTATTTTTAATAGAGATGGGGTCTTGCTCGTGCTCAGGCTGGTTTTGAACTCCTGACCTTGAGCAATCCGCCCACCTCAGCCTCCCAGAGTGCTAGGATTACAGGCGTGAGCCACCACGCCCAGTCGACTATTCTTTCTTTAGCATGCATTTAGAAAGCCAGTAGCAAGGAAGTTATGTTTACTCTAGAATCCCCTTCAGCAAGGCCTGTACTGACATTTTCAGAGACATAACAAGTAACTAAGGCCTATCTAGAGTGCAGGAGACTTACATGTCCCAACTAGCATTCACTCAAGATCAGAACCTCAGAGTAGAATGGCAGGCTCCATTTAAATTATTCTCCGTTTTTATATAACATATGAGGCAACCAATTCATCATGGTTTGCCCAAGATCTTCTCAGTGTTAGTACTGAAAGTCCCCTGTCTCAGGAACTCCCTCAGTTCTAGACAAACCACAATGATTGGTTATCATGTCAGCCCATCTATAAGTGAGACTAGCTAAGAAGTAGGGCTGACCTCCTGCTATGAAACAGGGAACCAGAAGAGGAAGCTATCCAGCCTCTACCTGAGGTATGACAGAAAAAATACTCTCAAGATTCTTTTGTTCAAGAATAATTTAGAACCCCCACCTCCATTCATCTGTGCCATGTACTGGAGGTTTTCAGGAAGAGACTGGTTAAAATACAATTCCTGCTCTCCAGAGCTTTCAGTCCATTAAGAGAAGCAGACAAGAGTAAATGCTATCTTTAGGGTAAGGAGAAGATCCTAGGGCAGAGAACACCTAAGAGGGGCAACTTAACATGGGAATGAAGGAAAGCTTCCAAGAGAAGATGTCTTCTAAGTCAAGCTCTGACACAAAAAGAGACAAAAGTTATCCTTCTTTTTGGAAAAAGAAAACAGAAAGCCATCTCTGAGAAGAGGAGATGGCATCCAGAGCACGGCAAAGGCTCATTTTGGCACAGCAGGTTATCCCAACAGGTACAAATGAAAAGTACAGGTTCAAGAAACAACCCAAATTAACTGAAAAATGAATAAACAAAATGTAGTATATCCATATGATGGCATATTATTTGGCAATAAAAAGGAATGAAGAACTGACAACATGGATAAACTTTGAAAACATTGTGAAAGAAATCAAGTCACAAAAGACGACATAACGTATGATTCCACTTACATGAAATGCCCAGAATAAGCAAATCTAGAGACAGAAAATAGAATAGTGGCTGCCTAGGACTGAGGAGATTATGGGAGAAACAAGGGAGTGAATGATCATGGGTACTGGGTTCTTTTTAGAGTGAAATGTTCCAGATTTCACTCCAAAATGGAGGAAAATGTTCTAAAATTTACTGTGGTGAATGGTACTCAACTCTGTGAATATATTAAAAAACCACTGTAAACACACTTTAAGTAGGTGACTTATATGGTAGATGTTTATGTTTTTTAAAAGTACAAGTTTAGCCAGCCCCAGTGGCTCACACCTGTAATCCTAGCACTCTGGGAGGCTGATCATTTGAGCTCAGGAGTTCAAGACCAGCCTGATCAAGAACACCATGTCTCTACTAAAAAACAGAAAAAATTAGCCGGGCAATGGTGGCACATGCCTCTAGTCCCAGCTACTTGGGAGGCTGAAGCAGGAGGATCACCTGAGCCCAGGAGTTTGAGGTTGCTGTGAGCTAGGTTGATACCACAGCACTCTAAACCTAAACCCCAGGCAATGGAGTGAGACCCTGTCTCAAAAAAAGTACAAGTTTAAGGGCAGGACATTGACAGAGTTCTAACAATTTATATTTTCCATAGTCAGAGATAAGACTGCTTAAGAATGTAGGGAAAGGTGAGAAAGCCCCAGATTTTTCAAAAACTGTAACCTCTATCAGGAATCAGTGAGGGGTGTGCTCAGAGCAGGGGGCCTGAAGAATGGCTCCTCTGTTTACAACACACCCAACAGGAATCTGGGGTCATTGTGATGAGGGACACAAAACTTGTGGCCTCCCTATGAATAAATGCACTACATGTGAAGAAGAAAGAAAAAAAATAAAGGCATCAGTGTATTCTACAAGGCTCTTCAGATACTGACATATATATGAATCACCTATGGATATCCGTCAATAAAGATTCTGATTCAGCACGTCTGGAGTGGGGCCTCCAGACTTTCTAAAGTTCTAACACTCAGGTGATGCCAGTGCTTTGGTTCATGTGCCACATTGAGTAGCAAGGCTCTAAAGAGGTGGGTTTCAGGTAAGAGCAGAAGGTGAGGAGGCCAAAAATTATAGGGAAAACTGTTATCCATAAAATGGGACCTGAGGGTAGACAGTAGAAAAGTGTAGGAAGAAAGGAACAACTGTTTGGGTCAAGGGAGCAGGGAAGGAACCAGAACAAAAGAATATGAGGACTGTGGGAGCCGAAGTGAAGGTTACAGAAAAAAATGGGCAGTCTCCTGTTGGAACAGATACTGAGGGATTTTAAGTTTGGTGCCATAACTTAGGAAATTATTGCCCTCTCTTCATTTTTTTAAAATTGTATATACTTAAGGTACTTGAAATGTAGTCTTGATATATATATATCCATAGTAAAATGATTACTATACTCAAGAAAATTAACATATCCATTACATTTTTTGTGGTAAGACCACCTAAAATCTACCTTCTTTGCAAATTTTCACTATACCATATTAACTATATTCCTCATGCTGTACATTAGATCTCTAGACTTATTCATCCTACATAACTGCAACTTTGTTTTTGACCTACGTCTCCCCATTTCCTCTCCCTCCCCACCCATGGTAAACATCATTCTACTCTTTCTGTATATTCAACTCTTTTTAGATTCCACATATAAGTGAGATCATGCAGTATTTTTCTTTTTGTATCTGGCTTAATTTCACTTAGCATAATGTCTTCTAGGTTCATCCATGTTGTCACAAATGGCTGGGTCTCCTTTTCAACGATGAATAATATTCCACTCTGTATTTCTTTATCCATTCATATAAAGATGAACATTTAGGTTGTTTCCATATCTTAGCTATTATGAATAATGCTGCAAAGAACATGGAAGCACACATATACCTAGGTCCTTCTGTTTGTAAATAATTATATGATAAATAATGACATGAAGGCCAGTCGCAGTGGCTCACTCCCCAGAACTTTTGTAGGCCAAGCAGCTAGGAGTCCAAGATCATCAGCCTGGGCAACATAGTGAGACCCCCCCCCCCCCATCTCCACAAAAAATTGTAAGATTAGCCAGGTGTGGTGGTGCATGCCTGCAGTCCTAGCTACTGGGGAGAATTGCTTGAGCCCAGGAGTTTGTCAAGTGAGCTATGATGGCACCACTGCACCCCAGCTTAGGCAACAAAGACCCTGTCTCTAAGAAAGAGAAAAAAATAATGACATGATAAAGCATTTCTGAATGTGAATGTGTTCACTTATCTGATTATTCTCTTTGGATAAATTCCTAGATGTGGAACTCCTGATTAATGGATATGAGCATTTAGGGGTAACTTTCTATGGACATACAAGATATAAACAGAAAAGTCTACATACCATAAATGTACTGCCCAACGAACATTTTTCACTTTTTAAATCAGGTTTATTGAGGTATAATTTACATCAGTAACATTTGACCATTTTAGTGTGCATTTCTATGAATTTTGACAAACACATGCAGTCACATAACCACCACTACGATCAAGATAGTCTCATTACCCCAGAGAATCCCCTTGGGTGGGATTTTCTTATTATATTGGTAGTAATTATGTCTGCCTTGCTCTCCAACAGAGCTCTATAAAAGTGGAGATATTGCCTTTTCATCTAGTGTCCATAACCCTGAGGATAAGTTTCTATCTAATGAATGAAACATCTCTTATCAGTAACATCTCATTTGCACGTGGCAACCTCAGGATGAGAACCCACAACTCTTTACTCCCCTAGAATGTTCTTCCCATTACTGTAACTGAAAAAAAAAAGCAAAGAAACCAGTGAGAATAGAGGTCAACATTAACTATCTAGAACATCTAGTCCACACAGGGTGAGAAGTCTGTAGCTTTCCAGGGAGAGATGGTGCTGTAGGACGCAGGTGGAGACAGGGCCGAGTGATGGAGGGCACTGAATGCTGAGACGAAGCACAGACAGCTTAGCTTCCATGACTGGCCCAAAGGTCACACGATACTGAGTGGAGGAGCAGGGACTTGAATCCGGGCAGCTCAGCTCTAGAGTCCACGGTCCTGACCACTGTACCTTACTGCCCCTCAACAGTGGTCCAGTACAGGACCTAGACAGGACCTGCAGTATAAAGTTGTCGTGTGGACAAAATTATGTGGGTGACATGGCAGATTCTCCCAAACCTCCCTCTATTCTAAATCTCACTCCTGGCTGCTGTTTGTGGTAAAAGATTTTAGCAGTGTTTGTAATGGGAGCTACAGGCCATAGCGAGACCTACGCGACTGCTGGAAAATGAAACAGCACAATACATTAAAACGCCAGGCACGGCGTAAACAACTCTGTGAGAGTTAAGAGTTAGGCACCTGCGGAGGCATGGATTTTCCGTCCCTCCTGGGCCAAGCAGGGCCGGGGGAAGCGGATTTCCCACATGGCACCGCCAACGTCCCCGCCCCCGCGCCGGAAAGGCGGCTCGCGCCCACCTCTCTGGGGGAAGACCGGAGCCGCGTCACAGCCGCCCGGGACCCAGGTGCCTCCCGAGCCCGCGCACGCCCGCCCTCACCTGCCGGCCCCATGTACTTGATCACGCCCTGGGTCTTGAACACCTCCCGAGCGGCCAGCAGCGCGTCCTCGCCGTGCGTGGTGTAGAAGTCGCCCCGGTCGAAGAGGCGCACCGTGGTGGTCGGCTTCTCCGGCATGCCCTGGAAGAAGCGCACGAAGCTGGCCTCGGCCGCGCTCTCCAGCTGCAGCGTCTCCTTCGGCTGCACCGCCATTTCAGAACCTCACTCCACCGCCTGGCTGAGGTAGCCGCGCGACCCCGCACCCGCTAAGCTGTTTCCCGCCTCCCCTCCCTCGCCCCGCAGACGGCGTCCGGCCTCTACAGATACACCCAATCAGCATCCACCACTGCGTGTCGGTGGGTGGGAGTCCGCCGCGGCAACCAATCATAAACGGACGCTGGCCCAGCTTCCCGCGCACGCTGGGGACTCTGTGCACTGCGCATGCTTACCCGTAGGTCGTGCGCAGGTCCGCTGAAGCGCATCTGTAACGACAATTCCTCCTCCGGGTTTTCGGGGATGCGCGGCTTGGCTGCCTGCTGGGTGTAAGGCTAAGTGGGCGGCGACCAGGTGAGAAGTTCCCAGCAGGTATTGAGCTTTTGTGCCCAGAAGCATGGGCGTGAAACCGGAAAGAAACTTGAAAACAAAGAAAAACCAGCCTTCCTCCTCATCCCAGTATTTTTTTCAAACTGGTGCCCGTCTCCAACAGTACCTCCCTTTTCTTTTTTAAGCAAACACCACAAGATTACAGTTTTTTTCTCCACAGCTTCCTTACTGCTAGCCAAATTCTCGTTTCCGTCCACTCGATTTCATTCATTCATTCAAAATGTATTTATATGGCCTGCTAGATAACTCTTCTTGGCTCTTAGGATCACGAATAAAGAGAAAAATCATTGTTTTTGTTCTGCTTATATTCTAATGAAAGGATTCAGTTAAGTAAACGAAATGATGCATTGGAAGATAAATAGGTAAAAAAAAAAAAATAGATCAGGGAGGATTGAAATTTTTTAAAATGTTGAGCAAAGACTTGGATTAACTCCCTTAGAAAAGGTACTGCACAATCCTGTTTGACTCACGTTTCACCCAGGGAAAAAGTGGCCCCCAAACCTAATTCAGCAGCAGAATCACCGAGGGGTGGGGTTCAAACATATTCATTGGCCTCATCCACATATAACGGGTTATAATTTCTGGAGGTTGAGCCTGGGAATCTTTTTTGAAAGCTCCCTAGGTATTCCTCACAATCAGCTCAATTTAGAAATCACTAGCCTACAGGTTAAAATTTAAATGTCTTTGAGCAGTGGAGAAAGTTTGGATCATCTAACTGCAGACTACCATTCCAGCAACATCTCCTGCAGTTTGGCAACACTCCCTCTTCTCTCCCCTGTGCTAAGATCTGGGACCATGAACTTAACCTTTCCACAGATAGCTTCAACACAAACTTGACCCTTTGCTCTGGAATGGCCCTCCCCCGACCTTTGTGTTGCAAATTCCTGGACATTCTTCAGTCCTCAGCTCAAAGATCTCCTCAGAAAAGCCTGCCCAGTCTCCCCAGCTGTAATTAGTTGCATTATTGGCTGTGGTCCCACCTCATTCATATCTCTATTACGATACTTGACACATTGTTTTAGGGATATATCTGATTACCTCTCTTACTAAACATCTGGAAAGGACATGGATGAGTGTGTATGTGTTTATTTATAGTTAATAATACTGGCTAACATTCATCAATAATTACTGATTGTTGGGTGTTTTTTAAATTTTTACATGTGCTTATCATTTTAATCCTCTCAACTCTAGGTGTTAGGTACTATTATGATTTTTATTTTACAATGAAAAAAATGGAAATTTGGAGATGTGAAGTAACTTGCTCAAGATCACAGAGCTAATAAATGATAGAATTCAGTCTTGCTCCGGATTCTGTACATGTAACCATCTGTGTGTATACAGAATCTGGACCAAGGCTGTGTACTGAGAAAGAAAATGTGTTTCAAACATGAATTAAAAAAAAAAGGAGGGGGCTCACTGCCACCCAGGCTGGCCTTGAATTCATGGGCTGAAATGATCCTTCCACCTCCACTTCCCTCCCAAGTAGCTGGGACTAAGCAACATGCCTCCATCTCCAGATAAGAAAACTTTTTTTATTTGTATAAATTTAAGGCATACGAGTGCAGTTGTGTTACATAGATATATTACATATTGATGAATTCTCGGCTTTTAGAGTAAACGTCACCCAAATAGTGTACATTCTACCCATTAAGTAATTTCTCATCCATCCCCCACCTCCCACCCTCCTACCCTTCCAAATCTCCAATGTGGTTTTTTTTAATGAACAAGCTTTTAATACAGCTCAGTTATGTACAATACTGTACACTGTAAAAGATCTATAAAACTAGAGCTTCAACTCATGTTTTTAAAAAGCCATTATGCTTAATTGAAAAACCAAGTAAAGAATATAAAATTTCAACAACAGCCATGGTGATTCCAGGGTGTCTATATCCCCAAGTCCATGCAGAGTGGCAGCCACACTCAATAGAGGTATCTATCACATTGGTCTGCTGTGTGGCAATGTGTTTTTTTAAGACAGGGCCTTACTCTGTCCCCTAGGCTGGAGAGCGGTGCAACCTCCTTGGATCAAGGAATCCACCAGCCTCAGCCTCCGAAGTAGCTGGGGCTATCGGAACATACCCACTATGCCTGGCTAATGTTTCTGCTTTTTGTAGAGATGGGGGTCTCGCTGTGTTGCTCAAGCTGAGGCTGATTTTGAACCCCTGGCCCCAAGTGATCCTCTCACCTCAACCTTCCAAAATGCTAGGATTATAGGCGTGAACCGCTGTGTCCGGCCTCCAATATCTATTATTCCATTTATACACATTATTTAACTCCCACTTATAAGTGAGAGAAATTTAATTGACAAAATTTGTATATATTTATGGTATACAATGTGATGTTTTGAAATATGTATACTATACATTGTGGAAGAAATTCTTTAAAAAAACAGCTTTATGGAGATATAATTCACACACCTTACAATTCATCCATTTAAAGTACACAACTCAATAGCTTCTAGTATATATATATATATATTTTTTTTTTTTTTTTGAGACAGAGTTTCACTTTATTGCCCAGGCTAGAGTGAGTGCCGTGGCGTCAGCCTAGCTCACAGCAACCTCAAACTCCTGGGCTCGAGCAATCCTGCTGCCTCAGCCTCCCAAGTAGCTGGGACTACAGGCATGTGCCACCATGCCCGGCTAATTTTTTCTATATATATTTTAGTTGGCCAATTAATTTCTTTCTGTTTATAGTAGAGATGAGGTCTCGCTCTTGCTCAGGCTGGTCTCGAACTCCTGAGCTCAAACGATCCGCCCACCTCGGCCTCCCAAAGAGCTAGGATTACAGGCTTGAGCCACCGCGCCCGGCCAGCTTCTAGTATATTAACAGAGTTGTGTAACCATCACCACAGTCTAATTTTAGAACATTTTGTCACTCTGAAAAGAAACCAAATCCTCATCGACAGTACTCTCCATTTCCCCTCCCCCCAACCCCTGGCAACCACTATCTAGCAAATCTATCTTTATACATTTGGTCCTTCTGGACATTTCATATAAATGGAATTGTATAATATAGGGTCTTTAGAGACTGGCTTTTCATTTACCGCAATATTTTTAAATTCCATTGATGTAGCATGTATCAGTACTTCTTTTTATTATCAAATAATATTTCATTGTATGGCTATACTACATTTTATTTATCCATTCATCACTTGGTGGACATTTGGGTGGTTTCTACTTTTGGGCCATTATGAATAATACTGCTATGAATATTTGCATACAAGTTTATATGTGGACATATGTTTTTATTGCTCTTGGATATATACCTAGAGCTGGCTCTAGGATATTGCTGGCTCATATTTTTAATATGTTTAACTTTAATCCTTATGCTAAACTATAACCCAGCGGTCCCCAACCTCTTTGGCACCAGGGATTGGTTTCATGGAAGATAATTTTTCCATGGGGAGTTGGAGGTTGGGGACTAGGGGTGTGGGGGAGATGGTTTCAGGATGATTCAAGAGCATTACTTTTATTACATTTGCAGCCATTCCCCAGCACTAGCATCACTGCCTCAGCTCCACCTCAGATCATCAGGCGTTAGATTCTCATAAGGAGTGTACAACCTAGATCCCTCGAATGTGCAGTTTACAGTAGGGTTCATGCTCCTAAGAGAATCTAATGCCGCTGTTGATCTGACAGCAGGCAGAGCTCAGGTGGTGATGTAAGCATGGGGAACACCTGTAAATACAGGTGAAGCTTCCATCACTCACTCACCCACCAACCACCTCCTGCTTTGCAGCTCAGTTCCTAAGAGGCCACAGACCAGTACTGGTCCTTGGCCGGGGAGTTGGGGACCACAGCTACAACCTATATGATTTACATGCTATGCCAAGCTATTTTCCAAAATGACTGCAATATTTTACATTCCCACCAGCAATGCACAAGGGTTCCAACTTCACATATTCACCAACACTTGTTATTGTCTTTCTTCTTTATTATCACTGTCCTAGTGGGTGGCAAACCTTATATCTGATAAGTGATTGTATCCAGAATATACAAAGAAATCTTACATCTCAATAATAAATAAAGAACCCAGTGAAAAAAATGGACAAAGAATCTGAAGAAGTCCTTGGTTTTTGAGAAAGCTCTTTGATTAGTTGACATAGGGAAGAGAAGCTCTATGGGTTAAAGAGTTCATTCTGGGCCAGGCGTGGTGTCTCACGCCTGTAATCCTAGCACTCTAGGAGGCCAAGGTGGGTGGATTGCTCAAGGTCAGGAGTTCAAAACCAGCCTGAGCAAGAGCGAGACCTCGTCTCTACTCTAAATAGAAAGAAATTAATTGGCCAACTAATATATATAGAAAAAAAAATTAGCCAGGCATGGTGGCACATGCCTGTAGTCCCAGCTACTCGGGAGGCTGAGGCAGGAGGATTGCTTGAGCCCAGGAGTTTGAGGTTGCTGTGAGCTAGGCTGATGCCACAGCACTCACTCTAGCCTGGGCAACAAAGCGAGACTCTGTCTCAAAAAAAAAAAAAAAAAAAAAAAAGAGTTCATTCTGAAAGCAGATGTGCTAGTTCCCTTTTAAAAGTTTGATAAGAAAGGAAAAAAGAGATGGCAACAGGAATGGTAGCTTGTGAAGAGGACAGGGTCAGTTGGAATTTTTAGTGAGAGAAGGAGAACATGTTTTAAGATGATGAGAAAGAATTGTGAAATTATGTATACTTCGAGTACGAAAATAGAGCTAAGGTTGAAATGTTAAGATTTGTGAAAGAGACTGGGTGCATTGGCTCATGCCTGTAATCATAGCACTCTGGGAGGCCAACTTGGGAGGATCTCTCAAGGTCAGGACTTCGAAACCAGCCTGAACAAGATCGAGACCCCATCTCTACTAAAAATAGAAAGAAATTAATTGGCCAACTAAAAATATATAGAAAAAAGTAGGCGAGCATGGTGGTGCCTGCCTGTAGTCCCAGCTACTGGGGAGGCTGAGGCATTTGCTTGAGCCCAGGAGTTTGAGGTTGCTGTGAGCTAGGCTGATGCCATGGCACTCACTCTAGCCTGGGCAACAGAGTGAGATTCTGTCTCAAAAAAAAAAACAAAACCAAAACATTTGTGAAAGAGGCTGGGCGCAGCGGCTCATGCCTGTAATCCTAGCACTCTGGGAGGCTGAGGTGGGAGGATTGCTCGAGGTCAGGAGTTCAAGACCATCCTGAGCAAGAGTGAGACCCCATCTCTACTAAAAATTGGAAAGAAATTAGCTGGACAACTAAAAATATACAGAAAAAATCAGCCGGGCATGGTGGTGCATGTCTGTAGTCCCAGCTACTCGGGAGGCTGAGGCAGGAGGATTGCTTGAGCCCAGGAGTTTGGGGTTGCTGTGAGCAAGGCGATGCCACAGCACTCGAGCATGGGCAACAGAGTGAGACTCTGTCTCAAAAAAAGATTTGTGAGAGAAGTAAATCTTCCACTGGGCCTTCGCCAAGTAGTGGGTTTCCCACTAATAAGAAAGAACATAAGCAAAGACATGATAGAACTCAAGTGAACATGTGAAAGGACAGAGGGACAGGAACATTCGGGGTGGGAAGGAAAATCTTGAATGCAGTAAAGTTTGATATATTGGGAGTATAGTGGGAAATAAGGTAGTTTGTGACTAGATTTTAGTTAGTCTGGGAATGACATTGAGAAATGATTGAGAGTAGGGAGAATTTGGTATCAGAGAAATCAGGAATTACATTAATCCAGGCATCGGATGAAGTTCTGGAGCAGGTTATTGGCAATGGGAGTGGAGAGGAAGGAGAAGCCAAAGGAGGCCAAGCAGAGCCACCACAGATAGATGCACAGGACCCCACAGGCTGAGATGCCAACCTCCCAATGCTCCTATGAGTGCCATTGCTCTCATAACACCAATGCCAGGAGTGTTTTTTCAACTATTCTTCTTTTCATCACAAGATTCCAAGTCCTAGGTGTGTGTGTCGGGGGAGAGGGGAGGGCCCTGTGTCCTGGATGCTTGGAGCAAAGGGAGGATCTCTGCCCTTAAATTTCCAAAGAGGTTGGTCAGAGAACTGGCTCTCATCAACACCACACACACAGACAGTTCTGAGATTAAAGAGGAGATAGGATGCTGGACAGCCAGAAGGAGAAAAAGTGCTTGCTACAGGGCCAGACTGGGAAAGGCCTTATATGCCCCTCTGGCGGAGGTAAGGGGTAGCGTTTATGTCATATAAAAGTGTTATGATCAATCTACAAATAACTCAAACAAATCAGCAAGAAAAAAACCAACCCATCAAAAAGTGGGCAAAAGACATGAAAAGTTTTTCAAAAGAAGATAGACAAATTCGTGTTACAGCCCTTTTAGAATTTGTCTAGCAGGTTTTCCCGTCCTTACCAGAAGACCCCCACACCGCCCCCAAAGGAAGATAGACAATGGCCAACACAGATATGAAAAAATGCTTAACATCACTAATCATCAGGGAAATTAAAACTACAATGAGATATCAACTTACCTGTATCAGAATGGCCATTACTAAAAAGGCAGCAAACAACAGATGCTAGCATGGATGCAGAGAGATAAGAACGTTTATATACTCTCATTGGGACTGCAAATTAGTACAACCTCTATGGAAAACAGTTTGGAGATTCCTCAAAGAAATAAATGTAGATCTATCATTTGATCCAGCAATCTAGCAATTGCATTGCCGGGTATCTATCCAAAGGAAAATAAATCATTTTATCAGAAGACACCTACACTAGGCCGGGCAAGGTGGCTCACGCCTGTAATCCTAGCTCTCTGGGAGGCCGAGGCGGGCGATTGCTCTAGGTCAGGAGTTCAAAACCAGCGTGAGCAAGAGCGAGACCCCGTCTGTACTATAAATAGAAAGAAATTAATTGGCCAACTAACATATCTAGAAAAAAAATTAGTCGGGCATGGTGGCACATGCCTGTAGTCCCAGCTACTCGGGAGGCTGAGGCAGGAGGATTGCTTGAGCCCAGGAGTTTGAGGTTGCTGTGAGCTAGGCTGATGCCATGGCACTCACCCTAGCCTGGGCAACAAAGCGAGACTCTGACTCAAAAAAAAAAGAAAATGTGGTTCATATACACCATGGAGTACTACTCAGCCATAAAAAGGAATGAAATAATGTCTTTTGCAGCAATGAGAATGGAGATCATTATCCTAAGTGAAGTATCTCAGGAATAGAAAAACAAACACCCCACGTACTCTCTGATGATATGGGACTAATCAATGGGCACATATGGGCACAAAAAGTTATAAAGGTCATTGAAAATCAATAAAGGAGTAAGGGAGATGGGTAAAAACCTACCTAACAGGTACAATGAACACTATTGGGGTGATGGGCACACTAATAGCCCTGACTTAAGCATTATAAGAGCTATCCATGTAACAAAAACATTTGTACCCCCTTAATATTTTAAAATTTAAAATAAAGTGTTATGACCAACTTTAGGCAAATAATTCTGGGAGCAATATGGGATTTGGGCTGGAGAGGGAATAGATTGGTGGCAAAGAGAACAAAGGAAGTGTGTAAGAGAAAGCAGATTAGAGGATTATTTATTTCTGGAGAAGAATCACAGGAACTGGCAATTAAAATAATGGCAGAGGTGAGAGAGAGAGAGAGGAATTTGGGACTTGGTTCATGGAGATGCTATTAATTGACTCTGAGAATACATGAGATGATATAGGTTTGTGGAAGAAGACGAAGAGATCATTAAAGACTACTTGCATGAAACAGGCAATTTAGTACAAAACTCAGGATGAAGGACAGAAATGGAGATGGCGCTTCTGTTATCATCTAGGTTCGCAGATGGTAACAAAGGCAAGGGAATGGATGAAATCCTCCAGGAAGTAAAAGGGAGGAAAAATAGAAGTAAGAACAAATCCTGGAAACATCAGTATTGCAGAGTCAGTAGAAGAGGAAAATAATCAGAAGAGACTAATACCAGTGAAGCCAAAGAAGAGAATGTATAGGCAACATACTGGTGTAGGGAATGGGGAAGTCATCATGGTGATAGACTTCAGGGAAATCAAATGATTCAACACTGAGGGACAGGGTCATCAGCAATAGAGTCAGTGTTGACCTCAGCAAGAGTAGCTTCAGAAGTGATAGGACAGAGACTGGAAGGCAACAGGTTGAAGAGTGTGCCAGTTGTTGACTTATTGCCTTAGTTTCAAGTTTCACCCTTTTCCTTCTCTGTGAAAATGGATCTGAAGCTTGGTCAGCAGAGGGCGCTGAGAGGCACTGCAAGAAGAAGGGTAGTTTCCTAGTTCTTGTGTGCTGGCTTGGTAGGCTCCTGCAGCACCCAGCCTTCTCCATCACCAGGCTCTTGAAGCGTAGGTGGCTTCTCCAGCACATTACTGCACCTGCCAGAAGCTTCCCCGAATGTCTGCCCTCCAACCCCATAGGCAATTTCATAGAGTGCCTTTGGTGTCTGCTGAGACAACTGCCTGTGAATAGCTTTCCCGCAGCACCTGAGAGCAGGGGTCAGCAAACTAAGGATCAGAGAGTAAATATTTTAGACTTTGTGGGCCACTGGGTCTGTTAAAACTATAGTCTACCCTTGAACAACACAGGTTTGAATTGCACGGGTCTATTTATACGCGGATTTTTTTTTTCAATAAAAGTACACCAAGTGTACCTCTCCTGCTTCCCCTTCCACCTCCTCTATTTCTTTCACCTTTGCCACCGTAAGACAGCAAGAGCAACTGTTCAAGTTCCTGCTTACCCTCAGCCTACTCAATGTGAAGATGATGAGGATGAAGACCTTTATGATAATCCACTTCTACTTAATGAATAGTAAATGTATTTTCTCTTCCTTATGATTTTTTCAATAACATTTTCTTTTCTCTAGTTTTCTTTATTGTAGGAATACACATATAACATATAAAATATGTTAATTGACTGTTTATTATCAGTAAGGCTTAGGTGAAAAATAGGCTATTAGTTGTTAGGTTCTCTTGGGGAATCAAAAATTATACATGGTCGGGCGCGGTGACTCACACCTGTAATCCTAGCACTCTGGGAGGCCGAGGCAGGTGGATCGTTTGAGCTCAGGAGTTCAAGACCAGCCTGAGCAAGAGCGAGAACCCCGTCTCTACTAAAAATAGAAGGAAATTAGCTGGACAACTAAAAATATATGGAACAAATTAGCCTGGTGTGCTGGCACATGCCTGTAGTCCCAGCTACTTGGGAGGCTGAGGCAGAGGATCGCTTGAGCCCAGGAGTTTGAGGTTGCTGTGAGCTAGGCTGACGCCACAGCACTCCAGCCCAGGCAACAGTGTGAGACTGTCTCAAAAACAAAAACAAACAAAAAAAGTTATACGTGGATTTTCAGTTGTGCAGGAGTAGGTCCCCCTAACCCCCTCATGGTTCAAGGGCCAACTGTACTCAACTCTGCTGTTGTAGTGCAAAACAGCCACATATAATACATAAATGAGGCTGGGCGCGGTGGCTCACACCTGTAATCCTAGCACTCTGGGAGGCCAAGGCGGGTGGATCACTCAAGGTCAGGAGTTCCAAACCAGCCTGAGCAAGAGTGAGACCCTATCTCTACTATAAATAGAAAGAAATTAATTGTCCAACTAAAAACATATATAGAAAAAATTAGCCAGGCATGGTGGCGCATGCCTGTAATCCCAGCTACTCGGGAGGCTAAGACAGACCGATCGCTTGAGCCCAGGAGTCTGAGGTTGCTATGAGCTAGGCTGACGCCGTGACACTCTAGCCTGGGCAACAGAGTGAGACTCTGTCTCAAAAAAAAAAAAAAAAAAATACAAAGAACAAATGACTGTAGCTGTGCTCTAATAAAACTTTATGGACACTGAAATTTACATTTCATATAATTTTCACACATGAAATACTCTTTTGATGTTTTTTTGTTTTTGTTTTTGTTTGAGACAGAGTCTCACTCTGTTGCCCAGGCTAGAGTGTCGTGGCATCAGCCTAGCTCACAGCAACCTCAAACTCCTGGGCTCGAGCAATCCTGCTGCCTCAGCCTCCCGAGTAGCTGGGACTACAGGTATGTGCCACCATGCCAGGCTAATTTTTTCTCTATATATTTTTAGTTGGCCAATTAATTTCTTTCTCTGTATAGTAGAGACGGGGGTCTCACTCTTGCTCAGGCTGGTTTTGAACTCCTGACCTTGAATGATCTGCCCGCCTCGGCCTCCCAGAGTGCTAGGATTATAGGCATGAGTCACCTTGCCCGGCCTTTTGATTTTTTCAACCATTTAAAAATGCAAAAACTATCATTGACCCCTGGACTATATAAAAACAGGTAGCAGGCCAGCCTGATTAGTTTGATGATTTCTACAGTAGAGAGGTTTCCAGCAAGTTCCAGAACTCAGATTTTCAAAAAGGTCTGCCACTGTGGCACCGCAGCAACTTCCCCGCTATTCAATGAGTCACAGTTCCTTTTCCCACAAGGTCTGGATCTCAGCCCAGTACAGGGGCTGAGGAGAATGAAATAGGTCTCTTCTTTGGTTGCTGTCTCAGCTCTAGGGGTAAGTGGTTGCTTCTTTTTTTCTTTTTTTGGAGACAGAGTCCCACTGTGTTGTCCAGGCTAGAGTGCCATAGTAGCATCAGCCTAGCTCACAGCAACCTAGAATTCCTGGGGTCAAGCAATCCTTCTGCCTCAGCCTCCCGAGTCGATGGGATTACAGGCATGTGTCACCATACCCAGCTAATTTTTTCTATATATATTTTTAGTTGTCCAACTAATTTCTACTTTTTTTAGTAGAGACGGGGGGGGGGGGGGGGGGGGGGGGGGGCCGGTGTCTCGCTTTTGCTCAGGTTGGTGTCAAACTCCTGAGCTCAAATGATCCTCCCGCCTTAGCCTCCCAGAGTGCTAGGATTATAGGCCTGGGCCATCGCATCCGGTCAGTGGCTGCTTCTTATGTCTGCTATCCCTATAGTCTTTATAGTTCTTCTTACTTTTTACTAGCTGTATGAATTTCTATCATTATATAATAAATTGTCACAAATTTAGCATCTTAAAACATCTATTATGTCATTTTCCATGAGTCAGAAGTCTAGGCATAGGCTAACTGGGTCTTTTGTCCAGGGTCTCAAGACTGCAGTGAAGGTGTTGGCCAGGGCTACAATCTCACCAGGACCTCAGGGGCCTCTTCCAGGCTCACTACTTAGTGGCAAAATTCAGTTGCGAAACTGAGGCCCTCAGTTCCTAGGGTCCACCTGCTGCTCCCTGACACATGGCCCTCTCCACAACATGGCAGTTTGCTCCAAAACTAACAGGAGAGCACCTTGCTGTTTCTGCTTCTTGTCTCTTTTTTAGACACTCTTAAAAGGTTCATCTGATTAGGTTAGTCCCACCCAGACTAATCACCCTTTTAATTCAAAGTCAACTGATTAGGGATCCTAATTACATCTGAAAATCCCTTCACCTTTGCCATATAATGTAACTTTTATCTTGTTATAGATTAAAATGGCCCATCACATTCACCGGTCCTGCCACACTCAAAGTGGGTAAGGGAATATATTAGGGATGTACGTCAGCGGTACGTGGGGCCATCACAGAATTCTGCCCACCACAGAAGGGATATAAATCATAGGTATTTAATAAATGCTTAAATCTAGCTTTCATATTTTCTTTCTTTTTTTTTTTTGAGACAGTCTCGCTTTGTTGCCTAGGCTAGGCTAGAGTGAGTGCTGTGGCATCAGCCTAACTCACAGCAACCTCAAACTCCCAGGCTCAAGCGATCCTGCTGCCTCAGCCTCCTGAGTAGCTGGGACTACAGGTATGTGCCACCATGCCTGGCTAGTTTTTTCTATATATATTAGTTGGCCAATTAATTTCTTTCTATTTATAGTAGAGACAGGGTCTCACTCTTGCTCAGGCTGGTTTCGAACTCCTGACCTCGAGCAATCCGCCTGCCTCGGCCTCCCAGAGTGCTAGGATTACAGGCGTGAGCCACCATGCCCGGCCTATTTTCTTTAATGTTATCATTTTCATAGTAGTTTTAAGAAGTCCAATCAAAAGCAAAGTATTTCAGGATATTTCAACTTCATAGTAATTTTTTTTTTTTGGAGATGGGGTCTCACAGTCACCAAGCTGGAGTACAGTGGTGTGTCCATAGCTCACTGCAGCCTCCAACTCCTGGGCTGAAGCAATCCTCCTGCCTTGGCCTCCCCAAGTAGCTGGGGCTACAGGTATGTGCCACCAAACCAGGCTAATTTTTAAATTTTTCATAGAGATGGATGTCTGGCTATGTTGCTCAGGCTAGTCTCAAACTCCTGGTCTAGGGTGATCATCCCATCTCAGCTTCCCAGTATTAGGTAGGATTACAGGTATGAGCCACTGTACCTGCCCCATAGTAACTTTTCTAGGTAACTAAAAGTAAAATGCATTTGTATCATAATTGTTCATTCTATAAGATAGTAACATGCTGCATTCAACAGTTTTAACTAAAGCCACCACAGAATTCATGGTTTATAATACTCATCAGCAATTAACTCTGCTTCAAGGTATAAGTGTTGTACCAAAATGCCAATTTTTGTCTAAAATGGAATCTTGGATTCACTGAGAATAAAACTGATTTTTCTATATATAAGTTCCATATTATGGGTTATATACTGTATATATATATGTGTGTGTGTGTGTGTGTGTGTGTATGTATTTTAGAGACTGCATCTCTCTCTGTTACCCATGCTGCAGTGCAGTGGCATGATCATAATTCACTGTAGCCTGAAACTCGTGGGCTCAAATGATCCTCCTGCCTCAGCCTCCCCAGTTGCTTAGACTACAGGCAGGAACCACTCTACCCAGCCTACATTTTATATCAAATATACATGATTATAAGTACTCTTGGAAAACTCTAATTTGTAGTTAGCATTCAAAGCATTTTAACCTATTATGTGTATGCCATGAAATTTAAAATTTCACTCAATGTGATTCAAAGTTATAAAATTCAGTTTTAAATGTTTTATTTCATAGTTCATAAAAAAAGTTTATATGTACAAGACTCAAATAGAAAGGCAGCTTTCAATCACAAATGAGACAGTAGTCATTCAAACTCTACTGTGGAAGCATATCTAATGCATACTCTTCAATATTATGCATAAATAATTTTAACTATGCAGTCCAAGTTCTGGGTTTTCTATTACATCTACATACATAAGACACTTGTGGTCAAATTTTAAGATTGGTAAAGTCAATTTCATGCTGCTTATATTCTGAGTACAGACTTCACTATTGCAAATATATGATGTTAACTAACAAAACATGTCCCATGTTCATACATTTGTAATCTGAGTCCATTTGGTAATTTTCCTTCTTGTAGTTAACCTTCAAATGACAGTAGTTATGCATTAAGTTCTCGATGCATCTCACCCATCTCCTTTATCTGAAACAGAGAGAAAAAGCACAGGCAAACATTTTTAAGTAATTTTCCAATCTTTTGTTTATTCTGGAAACAGTTAAAAAAAAACCCAAAACATTTGGAGAGGAAAACCAGATGATTCTCTTCCATATTTAGAAGACTTATTTAAACAAACAAAAACAAAATCTGTATTACAAGGAAACACACATTGAATGTGTCCAAGTTGTTATTTAGAAACAAGATGGCCAAAATGACCAGGGAAAGTAGCAAATATGCTAGATCTTCAAAAATAGATAAGATTTTTATTAAATTTATACTATTTTTATAGCTAGGAAGAATCATTTCATTTTCTCTTATCAATCTTTCATTTTATAGGTGAGGAAATCAAAGTTCAGAAATAAGTATCCCAGTATAAGTATAATTAATTATAAGTATAATTAATATAGGCAGTATAATTAATATATACTTATAATTATAATTAATTACAGGCAGAACTGAGAAACAGTAATAATTACTCCTACTACTATTGACAAACATTTTGCTATGGCAACCATGGGACCAACACTTTATATAGATTAATGTTAATCTTACTTTACAAAGATTATATTTAATCTTTGCAACAGATCTGTACTATTATACTCATTTTATAGATGAGGAAATATAAAGGCTTAAAGAAGTTGCACAACTTGTCCAGCTAGTAAGTGGTCAACTCCAGGTCTGTATTGCTCTTAACCACAACACTACATTGTTATTCTGCTTGTCTGTTACAATTCAATTCAGAGATAGTCCCCTAGACCTATGGTCACCAAACCAGGTAAACGAGATGGTTACTATGGATTGGGAAGAAAATGCTAGAACTTTTCTGGTTCTATTAGATTTTTTCAATATTCTTTTACATTTCTATTTTTGTTATTTGCTAAAATACTAGTAAGTGGCACTATAAATAAACAGATATACAAAAACTGGTGAGTATATAAAAAACGTTATTGATAGGGTTCAAGGACAAGTGTGTTCCAATCTAATTCCAAGAGACTGAGCACACTAAAAATCTGACACTTTGATTTCACACTAGTATAGGTGACTAGTTAGTATGTAACAGATTTATTATGACAAATTAAGTTCATTTAAAATTATTATTTTACTGGCATAGAGACAATAAATCAGATCATTAGTAACACTGAGTTTCTCTAATGTGAACTCACTGGAATATGCCTCTAAAACAGTGGTCCTCAACCTTCTCAGCACCAGGGACTGGTTTCATGGAAGACAATTTTTCCATGGACTGCAGAGGGGAGGGCTCTGTGGCCCAATCCCTAACATACCACCAACCAGTACCAGTCTGAGGCCTGCGGGTTGAGGACCACAGCTCTAAAAGATTCCACTGAATGTTAACACACTGTAAAATAAAAATCATAGGCTTTCCATTCTACCTTTCTATGAAGCCGAATTCAATTTTAGGTGGTTTGCCATGGAACTCATGTTAAGAAAATTTAGGTAAGAGTGCATTCTAAGACTGTCCTTAAGACCCTACAGTATAAATAGACTCCGGTATAATTGAGATCCATCAGAGTCTAGGATGGTATGGGGATTATTAGGAGTAAGAGATTCAACAAAGCCTTTTGATTACTTAAGTAATCCGTTTACCTCAGCCTTCTGATACTTTGCCATTCTCTTCTTTCTGGAAATGACCTAAATGGAAGAAAAATGATTGCTATTTTAGGACTGATATTCAAAACAGTTGGTCTAAATTGACATATATGCTGTTTTTCTTTTGAGACAGAGTCTCACTCTGTTGCCCTGGGTAGAGTACAGTAGCATCATCGTACCTCACTGCAACCTCAAACTCCTGGGCTCAAGCAGTCCTACTGCCTCAGCCTCCCAGAGTGCTAAGATTACAGGCGTGAGCCACCAAACCCAGCCAATGTATATGCTTTTAATGGACACAATTCCTAAACATACTTAATTTAAAAATCCATAAACATTTAGTAAAATTTTAATTTAAGAAACAATAAAACTAAAACAATGAATAATATTTAATGAAATTTAAGTTTGGTGTGCATTCTTCTACATCTTTTTCCATACTAATAGAAACATACATAAACACATGCATATAAGTTTAACAGTCTAAAAGTGGGATCCTGCAATATAATATCATTTCTCTCTTTACAGAGCCTGTATCAACATCATAGGAACCATTCCAAAACCAAAGATATAGATTGAACTCATTCTCATTATTCCATATCATAGATATATCACAATGTACTCTCCCACTGATACACTCAGGGTTTTTTCCCCAGATTCACCCTGACAAACAAAACCGCATTAATTGTGAATATGATTTTTTTTGTACTTGTGTTTTCATTTCTACAGGACAATTAGATTTCTATGATTAATCTTTCATGTTTATTTGCCATCTGAAATTCCTCTCCTATAAATCATCTATCTATACCTGTTGTAATTCTTTTATTTTTATTTTTTATTTTAGCGTATTATGGGGATACATGTGTTAAGGTTACATATATTGCCCATGCCCCCCTCCCCCCTCGAGTAAGAGCTTCAAGCATGTCTATCCCCCAAATGTTGCACATCTTACTCGTTGTGGTTGTATATACCCATCCTCTCTTCCCCCCTGCCACCCTTCCGACACGCAATAGATGTTACTCCTATATACCTGTTGTAATTCTTACTTTAGATTTCATCAATTTGTAAGAATTCTGCTATTATGGATAATATCCATTCTTATTTTAGACATCATGAATATTTTCCCCCAGTCTACCATTGGTATTTTTTACTTTATAGTATCTTTGCCATATAAAATGTTTAATTTTAATGAAGTCAAATACATATATCTTTTTCTTCATGGATCTCTCGCCTTCCATGGATTCCCTTGTCACAAGGCCAAACATTTCCTAATTTTTCTTGAGACTTGTTTTATTTTTTTACATTTTAAACTACAATCCATCTGGAATTTGTGTTTAAACAGAGGTGCACTGCCCAACTCTTTTCACATTGCTGTGCTCTCGACATGCCATTCACATGCAGTTGGGTAAAATGGCCAGCCCTGGTAGGATAAATAGGAATTCCACTTTTGTTTTCTTCCAGATGGATAACCAAGTATGGTAATTCCACTGAACTGAAAATGTAAGTTCCCACATACCCTCAAATCTTTCTGAATTCTGTTGTGTTAAGATTTCCTAATGCTGAAGTATACTTACATTCCTAAAATGAACCCTACTTCTTCTGATGATACATTCTGCGGAAACACTGCTGAATTCAATTTGCTAATCTTTACTTAGAATTGTTGCTTCATATTTATCATTTTTAACTCTTTTCTATGCTAACTTTAATTTTGTGTTCTGTTGTTCCATCTTATTGAGTGGTTTGGGAGCTCAGGTGTTTTGCATTAATCCCAGCAAGTGTGTTGACCTGTTTGCAGTTAGAACTGAAGGACATTTGCTGCTTATTGCCAACATAGTCGGCCTGTGAGGTGCTCAGCTGCCAGCTTTTCTTGGGTTAGTATCCATTTGTGTTCATAAAGTGAATGCTTTGTAAAAACGACCAGGAATGCAATAGAATAATTCACTACAGAGAATTACAAAAAATGAAGATTTTGTTTCATTAAAATGTTCAGAACCTGGATGTAACTTTTCCATATTAACCTTTTCTTCAAAGAAAACACCCTTAAATGAAATTTGACTTGTTCTGTACTCACCAGCACAACAATTCCAGCAATAATTGCTATTGTCACAACCACAATGACAGCAATAACGCCAGCTTTTAGACCCTGCATTGAAAATTCTGGTGCTTTTTCATCAACATAGTAAATTAAAGTTTGACCAGGCTCCAGCTCCAGTTGTTCCCCATTTACTCTTAAGTCCATTTTCTTAGAAGAATGCATCAAGGATTCACCTTTTAGCTATATTGAAAAGGAAAAAAGCAATTAAAAATGTTTAAGAAAGCCAACTATGGCTTCATATAATTACACACCAATTGTACACCATAAAACCTGCTGCCAAGATCTTTATGGTTATAGTGATAACAGTCTGCTCCATTGAAACTTTGAAAAAACTGTTAATTATAGGGAACTTTCAAACACACACAAAAGCAGAAAGAGTAATACAATGAACCTGTCACCCACACTCAACAATATTCCCACATGGACAATCTTACTTCATCTATTCTTCCTTCCGCTCCCAAACCCCGGCCCAGATTATTTTGAAGTTCATCTCAGATTTTATCAGAAAACACTTCACTATAATATGTTAAAGTTTAACAAATTTTTTTTATCATTTTGCTCTACAAATTCAGAGAAACTTCTCTAGTAACAAACTGTAAAAATGATCCCCGAAAATATAATTTTTTTTAAAAATTAAGGAAAATATTTTAATCATACCAGTTACATGGTATTTTTTTATACACAGATTCTTGCACAAAATATTTACGTAAATTAATACAGGGGAGGATAAATGCACAAACTAAGTAACAACTAAGGAGATAATAAGAATTACAAGAAAGTGAAGATTTTCTACGCAGAACAATTTGATAAGAGGCATAAATATACAAATAAGAAGGAACATGTAAATGACAGGGAGAATGAAATGAACTACAGAAGAACCACTCAGAGACATGGTTGATCCATTAGTGCAGAAAAAGTTGATTAAAGATCTCTTTTTTTTTTTTGAGACAGAGTCTCAACTCCATTGCCCTGATTAGTATGCGGTGGCATCAGCTTAGCTCACAGCAACCTCAAACTCCTGGGCTCAAGCAATCCTTTTGCCTCAGCCTCCCACGTAGCTGGGACCACAGGTATACACCATGACACCTGGCTAATTTTTCTAATTTTAGTAGATATGGGGGTCTCATTCTTGCTCAGGCTGGTCTCGAACTCCTGAGCTCAAGCGATCCTCCCACCTTGGCCTCCCAGAGCATTACAGGCATGGATTACAGGCATAAGCCACTGCACCTGGCCTGATGAAAGATCTTGATCCATTGAGGCACGATAGCCAACATTACATTTGTAAATACAAGAATAAAACAAGGAAGATTATACTCACATCTTTTTCAAAATAATAAGCCACATCAGCTATGTCCACATCATTCTGAGTTTTCTGAGAAGAATTTTGTGTCAGATCAATAGTGATAACATTATTCTCATACTGGGGAAAAAATTAAAAAATATAAACTGGTATTAATATAATCAAAATCATACAAAAATATCATTCAATAATCAGAATATTCAGTGTACAATTAATGTAAAACTAAAATACTAAACAAATGCAATCCAAAATGCAGTACGCAGTTACCATGTCCTTTTTAGAGAACAAAAAGGTATCTTCCTTCTAAAATGACATTAATTTTATCTAGAAAAATATAAGAATAAATTCATACTGTCTTTAAAGAGTTCTATCACACTATTCACTCTTTTTTTTTTTTTTTTTTATATAGCAGAGTTGAAAGAGTTAAGGAAGGGCTAACTAGGTAAGGACTTGTTCCTCAAACCAAAGAAGATGGGGAACTAAAGTAATATCCTAAAGTACATATGTGCCAAAAGCAATCAGAGAAAGAGGCTGTTCTTCAGGGTAAGAAGATTCACATGTCTTAGGAATACTAAGAGATACTACATTTTCTTTAAGGGTAAAATGGGGTTTTCTAAAGGCCATGGAAGGAGAACTACCACCACAGGAAATTCACATTAAGTACCCAGGACTTAAAACTGTTACTCAAATGCATTTAACCACCATTAAAATCACTGGCTATCCTTTATACCAAAACCATGCTGTTCTATCAACTTTCTGCTAAAGCTCATTTATTAGAAAATCATACCAGAATATTTGTGATATATTTTGGATCCAGCTGATAACGAGTTGTGATTGTCTCCTGAAGGGCACTGCAAATAATTAAAAATCTGTATTTTAAAAAATGTTTGTATCATACAACAGTAAGAAGCACTACTTTTTAACTAAGCAGATAGCCCAAGGTTTACAACTGTCATTAACTAAAGTTGAAATTTTTATGCCATGTTCCAACGGGTCGTAATAATAAATGATTCAGGCTAGAATTATCCATTGATATTATAACTGCTGAGCGTCAGTTTAATTAGAAAAAGAACATTTACACAGTATCCAAGTATCTACTTACAGATTATTTATTAACTACAAAGGGGAAAATGGTAATTTTACAACGGAAAAACCTGATGGATACCACTTTAATCAAAGTTAACATTACTAGTAAACAGCCCGGCTCACGCCTGTAATCCTAGCAATCTGGGAGGCGAGGCTGGTGAATCATTTGAGCTCAGAAGTTCGAGACCAGCCTGAGCAAGAGCGAGACTCCGTCTCTACTAAAAAACAAAATAGAAAGAAATTAGCTGGACAACTAAAGTATATATAGAAAAAATTAGCCAGGCATGGTGGCACATGCCTGTAGTCCCAGCTACTCAGGAGGCTCAGGCAGGAGGATCGCTTGAGCCCACGAGTTTGAGGTTGCTGTGAGCTAGCCTGACGCCACAGCACTCTAGCCCAGGCAATAGAGTGAGACTGTCTCAAATAAAAAAAAAGTTAACATTACTAGTAAACGGATAAACTAACATCATGTACCTTCTGATGCAAGGTACTGTGAAGGACACAAGATCACTTAAGTAGTTTTCCTACCAAAAATGCATAACTTGTTTTCAGTTAAGAGGAAATGTCAGGCCAGGCATGGTGGCTCATGCCTGTAATCCTAGCACTCTGGGAAGCCAAGGCAGGAGAACTGCTTGAGCTCAGGAGTTTCAGACCAGCCTGAGCAAGAGTGAGACCTCATCTCTACTAAACATAGAAAAATCAGCTGGGCGTCGTGGTGTGTGTATAGCCCCAGCCACTTGGAAGGCTGAGGCAGGAGGATCACTTCAGCCCAGGAGTCTGAGGTTTTAGTGGGCTACTATGACAACACTGCACTATACCCAGGCCCAGGGCAACAGAGTGAAACTGTCTCCAAAAACAAAGAAAATGTCAGACAAACCCAAATTTGAAGGACTTAATATAAAACAACTTGCCCACCATGCTCTTCAAAAATATCATGTCATGAAAGACAAAAAAAAGCCAAGAAACTGTTCCATATTAAAAAGATACTAAAGAGTCATGACAACTAAATGTAATACATGATCTTGGACTGGGTTCTGGATCAAAGACGAGAAAATTACTACAAGGGACAACATTGGGAAAACTGGCATGATGTGGTATAACATTAAATTTCCTGAATTTGATCATTGTATAGTGGTTTATTGAAGAGAATGCCTTTTGATCGGGCGCGGTGGCTCACACCTGTAATCCTAGCACTCTGGCAGGCCGAGGCAGGCGGATTGCTTGAGGTCAGGAGTTTGAAACCAGCCTGAGCAAAAGCGAGACCTCATCTCTGCTATAAATAGAAAGAAATTAATTGGCCAACTAATATATATGGAAAAAATTAGCCAGGCCTGGTGGCGCATGCCTGTAGTACCAGCTACTCGGGAGGCTGAGGCAGAAGGATTGCTTGAGCCCAGGAGTTTGAGGTTGCTGTGAGCTAGGCTGACACCACAGCACTCACTCTAGCCTGGGCAACAAAGCGAGACTGTCTCAAAAAAAAAACAGAAACAAAAACAGAATGCCTTTTGATCATAGGAAAAGATACACTAAAGTAATTAGGGGCAATAGGATAGGACATTTACAGTTTGCTCTCAAGTGGTTTATACATGCATAGATAAAGTACACACACATATGTATCTACACATACACATATAAAAAGAAAGTGTGGCAAAATGTTAATTGGTGAATCTAAGTGAAGGGTACTATAGGAATCTTTGTACTATTCTTGCAATTCTATTTCAATTAACTTTGTTTTACGGAAATATAAAAAAGAATTTAGACTTGGTTTTTCTAATGGTGTAGGAAGGAAGATTTGAGCACCAATTGTGCAAGAATAATAGGATGTATTTAATTGCACTTACCTCTGCAAACTTTGAACATCATAAGGTTTTTCTCTTGCTTTGTGTTTTAGTTCAATGATAATCCAGCTATAAAGTAAAAAACAGTGTCAACTGACTGTAACAAGTCTTTTATACTACTTTCCTAATAAGCTAATACTAAAATTTTCAAGTGGAATTACAGTAGAGCTAACAGAAAAAGGATTTGGGCAGTAAATATACCCATAATTTCTCCCCTCATACATCCTTCATAAAGAATCCATCCAGGAGAGAACCCCTTCTAATATTGACCCTCTGTTCTCTGGCTATCTGGCCACGACAGAAGTCAAAGCTGAGCTGGCTGTGTTGGTTCCCTGTTCAAGTGAAAAGACCCCCCCCAAAAAAAAACAAAAACGCTCTGGGAAACAGAAAATTGATGATGAGGCTTCAGAAGATGTAAATGGAGAAAGTACTGGCTTTGGTCCTGACACCTTTCCAGTTTCTAGTCACTTCCAATTTAGTATTTTCTGCTTAAGCTAACTTTAGTGGGTTTCTGTTCCTTTTGACTAATCCCTAAGACAAGTATATCTTACTTTTAAAACACATTAAATGAGCAAAAATATAAATAGATTAAATTATTCACATATATTATACCCTTTCCTATCTTTTGAATTCTAACCCATGAAATCACATTATATATTCAAAAATAAGTTTAATTAAATGAATCTGAAATGCATGAAAACAAGTAACATAGGCAGTCCCACTCACTAGGTCCTCACTCGTTCGGAGCAGGTTATTTCAGTGTCCTTGTCAGTTCTTCGGACACCAGCAGTGTTCACACACCAGCATGTGGCAGTGCCATTGCACTGCTTGGCTTTAAAGAGCCCCTGCTCATCGCAGTCGGGGTCATAAAGCCCGTCATTGTTCTGCAGAGCCCCTTCAGGTTTCGCTCTTCTCCCACCAATCTTTGAGCCAGTCATTTCTGCCTTCATCACCAAACATTTGGAAGCCACTGAAAAGAAAGCTTAATGTCAAACAAAAAACTAACTGGCTTCATGCTTACAGGGGAAAAAATTTTTTTTTTTCTTTTTGGAGACAGAGTCTCACTCTGTTGCTCGGGCTAGAGTGCCATAGTGTCAGCCTAGCTCACAGCAACCTCAAATTCCTGGGCTCAAGCAATCCTTCTGCCTCAGCCTCCCAAGTAGCTGGGACTACAGGCATATGCCACCATGCCTAGCTAATTTTTTCTACTTTTGGTAGAGACGGGGTCTCACTCTTGCTCAGACTGGTCTTGAACTTCTGAGCTCAAAGGATCCTCCCGCCTCAGCCTCCCAGAGTGCTAGGATTACAGGTATGAGCTACTGCACCCAGCCAGAAAAATTTTTTTATTAACTCCAAACTCCTCCAGCCAAAGATTATTTCAAACTTTCATATTCACACAGTTTCTTTCTGAGGATAAAAGCTTCAGATGTGAGATAATTTCAACAAAGTAACAGCATCCAGATTTGAGCCAATAAAACTCTCCCCAATTCGAGGCACATCAATTAAAGAAGTATTAAGTCAAAATAAAGTTTAAAAGTAATAAGGATATTTTACTTACGTTTTGAGCAAATGACAGTATTTTGTGTACCAATTGAAGTACACTGGCACTGACCATATGTGTTCAAATAGCAGTCTGTGGACAGCTTGTAGTTTTCACAGACACATTCTAGAAAATGAAAAAAATTCACTTTAAAATGTAGATCCAACTAGCAACTGTGATATCCCAGGTAAATTATGTTCTGACAATAATACCCAAGTTACAGAGACACAAAGCCTTAAAGTGGTCCTGAATGTTTTACTTCCAAGCTATAATTTCAGTGCTTCCTAAATGGCATTTGCTAGTTTGCATACATATACATGATCTAATCTGCATGCATTCGTGTTTCAATTTTTTTAAACAAGGACTCAGCCATCCAGACATCATATCCAGATTTGCCTTTGTGATACTCCCAGTCTCAGCTCTTTCCTTCCTCCTGTACTGCTAGAAACATCCCTGCCTATAAGTCACTTCTTTTCCAAAAAAAAAAAAAAATCTACAACTACAATTCTAGGATTTGTGAATCCTTACCTTCTCTTCCTCTTCCACCTTATTATCTTAAATAAGGGATACTTACTTTTGGGTTTAAAAGGAACATATTCAATTTCTAGACCACTTTATATCTTGGGAAAATTATACTTTCAATGGAATTTTGGGGCATCCTTGTATGTGGGTTTCCTAACTAAATCACATCCTGGTACCTAATTTTGAAAGTGATACTAAGCAACCCATCCTGGGTATTGATGTCAGTTTAATAGTTTTATCCTTGACTTTTAATTTTTTAGCTCAAATGAAGTTAAAGTTGACTTTAACTTCAAATTGGCAAGCCATCTAATTCCTTTTGTCTAGTTAAGAGAGCACAATCATTGAAAACAAAAACTAGCATGACAAACCATTTTTATATGGGTCCTTCATATCCCAAGTATCCTAAGTTGACTTTAGTTTTTCCCAGTGTCTGTTATAATCGATATATACCCTCTATAATCTGTCCAGCACTAAACACAATATGGGGATCACAAAAGGAAAAAGTATGGCAGCTATCCTCAAGGAGTTAAAATCTTATGCAGCACTATACTGTACTTGTACAAAACACATTTTTCATCCCCAAAGGATGTGAAATTTAAAACAGACCAGTCAGGTACAAATTTTCTGAGCATATGCCTACAGCAACTAATATACCATTTTAAAGTAATTTAATATTAAGTACTAAGTCCCAGACTGAAGCTAGAAAAATCACAAGTTGATTAAACTGCATTATTTTCAAAGTGTAGTTGTTGAATTTAGGCCACCCAGTTGGTGAAAGTATAAAAGCCTTTCAAGAGAGCTTTGGCCAATTGTTACTTCACTTCTAGGCAACATCTCATAAATAAATCAAGAGATGGCAGCTAAGATGTTGATTCCAGAATAATAAAAACGAGGCCAGGCACAGTAGCTCACGCCTATAATCCTAGCACTCTGGGAGGTCAAGGAGGAAGTATAGCTTGAGGTGAGGGGTTCCAGACCAACCTGAACAAGAGCGAGACCCCCATCTCTACTAAAAATAGAAAAAAAAGTAGCTGAGCAATTAAAAATAGAAAAAATTAGCTGGGCATGGTGGTGTGCACCTGTTGTCCCAGGTACTCCGGAAGCTGAGGCAGGACGATTGCTTGAGCCCAGGAGTTTGAGGTTGCCATGAGCTAGGCTGATGCCATGGCACTCTAGCCCAGGCAACAGAGCAAGACTCTGTCTTGGGGGAAAAAAAAAGAAAGAAAAAGTGGAATCAAACTACTTGTCTGGCATTTGTACAATGTTGTTCAGTCACCATTTAAATTAGGGTTTTTTTTTTTATTTTTTAAATTTTTTAGAGACAGGGTCTTGCTCTGTTGCCCAGGCTGTAGTGCAGTGGCCCAATTACAGCTCACTGTAACCTGGAATTCCTAGGCTCAAGCTATCTTTGTGGCTCAGCCTCCAGAGTAGCTAGGGCCTCAGGCACGCACCATCCATGGCTAATTTTTTTATTATTATTTTTTGTACAGACGGGGTCTCCTGTATTGCCTAGGCTGGTCTCAAGCTCCTGATCCTCCCGTCTTGGCCTCCCGAGGTGCTGGGAGACTGGAGTGACCACACCAGGCTAAATCGGGTTTTTAAAGACTAAAGGAGGCTGGGTGCAGTGGCTCACGCGTGTAATCCTAGCATTCTGGGAGGCCAAGGCAGGCGGATTGCTCCAAGTCAGGAGTTCAAAACCAGCCTGAGCCAGAGGGAGACCTCGTCTCTACTAAAAATAGAAAGAAATTGGCCAACTAATATATACAGAAAAAATTAGCTGGGCATGGTGGCGCATGCCTGTAGTCCCAGCTACTCAGGAGGCTGAGGCAGGAGGATTGCTTGAGCCCAGGAGTGTGAGGTTGCTGTGAGCTAGGCTGACGCCATGGCACTCACTCTAGCCTGGGCAACAAAGGGAAACTCTGTCTCAAAAAAAAAAAAAAAAAAAAGACCAAAGGAAATGGAAAACTCTCTGGATCTTATATAGGAAAAAGATCAAGATATAAAACTACATGTTTTAGGTTTAAGGTAATGTTAAGAGCACGTCTAAAAGAAAAAAAATACTCAATTGTTAACTGTGGGACTCCCGAAGTGGTGGGATTAGAGGTTCTTTACTCTTTACGGTTATTGTTATTTCTGCCTCCCTACAATAAACTTATAAGGCATTACTCATATGATTCTTAGAAAAGGGAAAACATCCACACGCCCTGTAGTCAAGGCCCGGGAGGCTCGTCTCCCGCGCGCAGGTGCGTAGCGGCCATGGCCGCCTGCCCACAGCCACCTGTCCCCGCCCGAGGTCCACATCCGGGGCCCGCCGCAGGTGACCCGAGTAGGGGAGGGACGGCTGGTCGCCGTCGCAGAGACTCCACCACAGGCCCGGGCTGGTCTGTAACCCCAAGTTCGTCCAGCCAGAGGACGTGGGCACGCCCGGGCGCGAGGCCTCGGTTCTGTGGCCGCAGGATCTCCGGACGAGGCCGCTCCGTTCCCCGCCGGCCCCCGCCTCAGGCCACTGCCCCAAGAGGCGCACAAAGCTGAAAAGTGAGGCTGCTCCCTCCAGCCGGCGCGAGCGAGCGCCTTCCCGCCGCCGCCTCCGCGCGGAGGGCCCAGCCCCGGCTCAGCCCGCGCCAACGGTCCCCGGGCGGGAAAGCACAGCCTCTCTGTCCCCTCCTCGTTATCCCCATCCCGGGCGTCGAGGACTGCCACCTTCGCCCAGCCGAACTCTACGACTGAGCTCCAAGCCCGCACCTCACCTTGCTGAGCCGCGGCCACTGTCACCGTCGCCGCCGCGAGCAGGAGCCCGAACGCAAGGACCTGGGGGGGCGCCATGCTGCGCGCGCCGAGAAGAGGGGCGCGGGGCGGGCCGGGACTCGCGGGAGGGCGCGTGGAGGGCGTGCGGCGCCGGGAGCCCGCGGGCCGGCCGGGCGGCGCGAGGCCTGAGGCGCGCGAGTTGGCGTCGAGAGGACAGAAGCGCGGCCGTGTCCGGACGCGACTTAAGGTGCGAGCTCTCCGAAGGACTGCGCGCTCTGGGTGCGCGGCAGGGCGGAGCAGGGACCTGCCCGACCTGGCAGCCCCGCCTCTCGGCCACTTCTCGGGGCTACTCACCTCCGCGGGCCGAGCGCGCGATGAGTCACCGCCCGGGGGCGGGGGGCGGAGTAGGCTCCCCTCCCCTCCCCCCGCTCGGCCGTTGGGGCGCAGCCACCTCCCCAGGTGTGCGCCCGCGCTCGCCCCGCCCCGCGTCGCCCCAGGTGCTTCCTCTCTGTGGCGGCCGCTGGTTCCCTTGGTGGCCGCGGAGATGTTAGTGGTACTCTACTGAGACTTTACACGAAGAGCGCTGCTCTCTAGCCTTGAAGAATGGGGCCTGGGGAAGAGGGTGAGGGGACTGAAGAAGTACAGGGAAGCTAAAATGCAGCACGGAGAGAAGCGGAGAGCCGTCCGAAGCACGTTAAAACAGACGACCTTTGAGCTTTACTTGGCAATGTAATTGTACTCTCTTGAGACTAGGAAAAAAAAAAAGAAGAAGAAATCTCCCTGGCTCTCCGAGGATGACCAATTCGTGTTTCTTTATAATTACGATCAATAATTGTTTTCCCTTTTTTATAAGTATTTTTAGCACTAGAAGACGTAGGAAAAGGTGTTCCCATAGAGCCAAATGCTGGGAGCCGAGATAATTTTGGTTTTGACTAATATTAGAGAACAATGTTGATGAGTCCTTCGAAAAGAAAATTCAGGGAAGTAAAACAAAGGACAATAATTTATTTCAGTGCAAATGAATTCAAATCACAACACACTATTATTAGCCTTAACATTGTAATGACTTAAAGCTTTTAATAACTTTTGTGTGTTTTTAATGCTATTTTTGTTAGCTGTAATATTATAACCTATTTAAAAGAGGCTTTTTATCTGCTTAAGAAATTATGAGTGTAAGAGTTCAAAAGAGGAAAGGTGAAAAGCAATTTTAAGACTCAACTAAATTTGATTAATTTTTACAAGTATGTCAAGTCAAAGAATATGCTTATGTTGAATAATAATTTGTGTTGTACTCTCCTGTTGAAGTGTAGGCAAGTTGATTAATGTAAATAGTCACATTGGTATAAGTATCTCTACAATTTGAATTTTATTTGGTGCATTAAGTAAGCTATTTAATTATTAGATTTTGACATCTTAAGGAAATCCTGCCAGTGTTTTTAACATATTAATAAATCTGAGTTGCTAGACCTAGTTTTGAAGCTTTGTGGTCTGTTGAACAATTTGTTTTAAGTGGAAAGAATAGTACCAACAAATCAGGAACAAGTTATCAACCAGATTTTTATTGTCTGCTGCATTTTGGATGTTTTCAGGAAGTTGAACACTGCCAGCCCCCAAACTACGCATCCTTTTCCCAAGAATAATCTAACTGGCTATCGTGGCTTTATTTGCAAAATGTTCCTTTGCCAGGTCTAAATCTGTTACTTAATCAGGAGAACCACATCTTATAACTTGACAGCTGTTTATTGTTCATTGCAATGAAGTCAATTGAGTAAACATAATTATTAAATAGATGACAAAATACCACACTAATCTCTGACTCATAGAATCTGAGTGTATTTTCAAGGTATTGTTTATTTTTATAGCTCTTAACACCTCAATTTGTCATTCACTACTCAAAATTACTCTCATTTTATGCTTTGTGAATCTTCTGTAGTTCTAGTGTCATATTTAAGAACATTTATTATTGTTTTATAAGATTTATACCCAAATATATTTCTAAAATCATTCTCAATTTTTTAGAGTTGCTTTTTAATTTGTATAGTATTGACATACAGTCAGTTTGACATATAGTATTTGACTAAGTAAGAAACATGACAAAATTTAAAACAATAGCTAAACTTTTTAACCAAACTCTTGAAGTCCATCAACTTAGAACCCAATTAAAAAGTCAACATCAAAAGCCAAAGTGTGGATGGAAAAGGAAAGTAGGGGTGTTGATTGTGACCTTTCTAGTGAATGTTAAGGGACACCTCTAAATCAAAAACAACAACACATATATTGGGGGAAAAGTATCATGTTCCTTAAGAAGAAAAATTAAGAGTGCTATATAAGAAAATTGTTTGGTTAATATCCTATAGTTTTTTCACATAGATTTGAAAAGGGGTGTGTGTGCATATGTATATAATTTATAGAATTTAATGAAACCTTCAAATGGGATGAATTTTATTCTTACAGATGGTTAAAAGAGTATGTAATATGTAAACATTTATTATAATTAGGCTACCAGTTCTTAAAGTTTTTGTTATTTCATGAATAATACATGAGTAGAAAACAAAAGTAATTTAAGGGCATGGTAGCTCATGCCTGTAATCCTAGCACTCTGGGAGGGGGGAGGATCGCTTGAGGCCAGGAGTTCAAGATCAGCCTGGGCAATAGTGAGGCCCCATCTCTACAAAATAAATAAATAAAAATTAGCAGGGTATCTTGGGTGTGTGCTTGTAGTCCCAGCTACTTGGAAAGCTGAGGCAGGAGGATTGCTTGAGCCCAGGAGTTGGAGGCTGCAGTGTGCTATAATGACACCACTGCATTCTAGTCCTAGCAACAGAGACTCTGTCTCAAAAAAAAAAAAAAAAAAGGAAGGAAAAGAAAGAAAGAAACAGGAGCTCCCTTCCTCATCCTAATTCATGTTCTCCCTGAGGCAACGAATTTCTTCTGCTTTTTCCCCCCACGAATTTCATATAGTACCTATTCCTTTCCTACTATAGCAGGCAATTATTTTTCTCTTAGAATGGCCGTTCTCCCCATCATTGCTCATGTGGAAATCATCTTCTTGTTGACTTCGTTCCCACTGTTTCTTCTAGAGCTTTTATAGTTTTAGCTTTTAAACTAAGGTCTATGATTTCAAGTTAATTTTTTTGTGTGATGTAAGAGTTAAGATTTTTAGAGGTCCTCTTCCCACCATATGTCTGGCTAGTTGTTCCAGTGCTGTATGGTGAAAACTCTTTCTCCACTGAATGACCTTGCCTCCTATCAACATCAGTTAGTCATGTGTGTGGGGTCTCTTGAACTTTCCTGTTTCCTTAATCTGTGTCTCTATCCTTGTTCTAGTACTACGTCTTGATACCCATAGTCTTGGAATCAAATGGTAGAGGTCCTTTAACTTCATGGTTCTTTTCAAATCTGTTTTGGCTATTCTTGGTCCTTCATATTTTCATATAAATTTTATTTTTATTTACATATAAATTTTAAAATTGGCTTGTCAGTTTCTACAAAAAAAACTTGCTTGGATTTTGATTGGGATCACATTCAATCTATAGAGCAATTAAGGGAAAATTGAGACTGTAACAGTGTTGGATCTTTTTTTTTTTTTTTTTTGAGACAGAGTCTCACTTTATTGCCCAGGCTAGAGTGAGTGCAACAGTGTTGGATCTTCTAATCCATGCTCATGTTTTCTCTGCATTTATTTAGCTCTCTCTTTGGTTTTCTCAAAATGTCTTGTGGTTTTCAGTGTAAACGTCTTACACATATTTTGTTAAATTTAACCTTAAGAATCTTTTTTTTTTTTTTTTTTTTGAGACAGAGTCTCACTTTATTGCCCAGGCTAGAGTGAGTGCCATGGCGTCAGCCTAGCTCACAGCAACCTCAAACTCCTGGGCTCAAGCAATCCTGCTGCCTCAGCCTCCCAAGTAGCTGGGACTACAGGCATGTGCCACTATGCCCGGCTAATTTTTTCTATATATATTAGTTGGCCAATTAATTTCTTTCTATTTATAGTAGAGATGGGGTCTTGCTCTTGCTCAGGCTGGTCTCGAACTCCTGAGCTCAAACGATCCACCCACCTCGGCCTCCCAGAGAGCTAGGATTACAGGCGTGAGCCAC
>VSMD01015194.1:0-16712 GCA_008750895.1 Mirza zaza | reverse complement strand
GTTGTACAGCCATCACCATAAAGCAGTTTTGGGACATTTTAACCATTCCAATAAGATCCTTCATGCCCATTTGCAATTAATTTCAGTCTCACCTAATCTTTCTGTCTCAATATAGACTTGCCCTTTCTGGACATTTCTGCATAAATGTAATCATATACAGTCATATACTGTTTCCATTAATGATGGATCATATATATGAGGATGGTCCCATAAGATTATAATACTGTATTTTTACCGCACCTTTTCTATGTTTACATACACAGGTACTGACCATTTGGTTACAGTTGCCTACAGTTTGTACTGTATTCAGTACAGTAACATGCCGTGCAGGTTTCTAGCTAGGAACAATATAGCCTAGATGTGTAGTAGGCTATACCATCTATGTTTGTGTAAATATGCTGTGATGTCCATACAATGACAGAATTACCTAATGACAAATTTCTCAGATCATACCCCTGTTGTTAAGTGACATGTGACTCTAATCTGTGGTTTGTTGTGTCTGGCTTTCACTTAACATACTGTTTTGAAGGCACACCCATGCTTCAGAGTGTATTAATAATTTACTTTTTTATTGCTAAATATTCCATTATATGGTTATATGACATTTTTGTTTATCTGTTCACCAGTTGGACAGTTAGATTGTTTATAATTTTTGACTATTATTAATAATGATACTGTGAAACTCACATGCAAATTTTTGTGTGGGCGTATGTTTTCATTTCTCTTGGGTTAATAATCATTTTAGTTTACCTTTTTAAACACATAATTATTGCTTATAGGGAGATCCTTAAAGAAGATGAGTCTGGATCACTTAAAGCTACAATAGAAGACATTCTGTTCAAGGCAAAGAGGAAAAGGTATGTAACCTCTTCCTAACGGTGCTATAAAAGGTAAAATACATTCCCTTAAACCTTTCTGTTTATCTATAAACACTCCTCACTACTTCATTTCAGCTGTGTTTCTGGGAAACTGACCTGTAGCCTTCTGAATAGGGGGAAAGAACTAGCCACCTAGCCTTGCCTCAGCAGGGAAATGGTCTTCAGGGACTATCCACAATGCCTATAATTATGTGTATTCCTCAAGTTAATAATTCACTTCACTAAAAAATGCAGGTTAGTTGGAAAGTTGTATTGATTTTTTGGGGGCATTATATGGTATTCCATTAAAATGTTTGTATAATTTTAACAGAGTATTTGAGCACCATGGACAAGTTCGACTTGGAATGGTATGTAATTATTTTTTCCTTTACTGTTACAGAACTACTTTGGATTAGAGAAACATTCTGGCTTGATAAAATAAATAATAGTAAGACAACAAACTTTTAAAAATAATATATTAAAATATATGCATAGAATATGTGAATATTAAATACCATTTTTACTTCTCAGTAAATACCATTTTTACTACTCAAAAATGTACTTGAAAATTGTCTTTTTTTTTTTCCCCCTGGTAGATGCGCCACCTTTATGTGGTAGTAGATGGATCAAGAACAATGGAAGACCAAGATTTAAAGCCCAATAGACTGACTTGTACTTTAAAGGTATCATTTAAATTTATACTAAAATCACTTAAATTTTTACTAAATGTGTGGAAGAATTCTAAAAACCATTTTTAAAGAACACAGTAATATTTTGTTTTATGCTTTTAGTTAATACAAAGTAAAGGCTGTGTAGGCCAGGTGCGGTGGCTCACCCTGTAATCCTAGCACTCTGGGAGGCCGAGGCAGGCGGATTGCTCGAGGTTAGGAGTTCGAAACCAGCCTGAGCAAGAGCGAGACCCCCTCTCTACTATAAATAGAAAGAAATTAATTGGCCAACTAATATATATAGAAAAAATTAGCCGGTCATGGTGGCGCATGCCTGTAGTCCCAGCTACTTGGGAGGCTGAGGCAGTAAGAGGATTGCTTGAGCCCAGGAGTTTGAGGTTGCCGTGAGCTAGGCTGATGCCACGGCACTCAAAAAAAAAAGAAAAAAAAGGCTGTGTAGAAATACTGCCAGATCATTTAGGGAAAAGGTAAGCCAATACAATATAGCTAATTATTTGTGTTTTTTATTTCTACTCCCTTACCCTAAGTCAGGATCTTGCTTTATCAGTTATCTCTTTTCCCTTTCCTTCTCTTTTTTTTTTTTTGAGACAGAGTCTCACTTTGTTGCCCTGGCTAGAGTGCCGTGGTGTCAGCTTAGCTCACAGCAACCTCCATCTCCTGGACTCAGGTGATCCTCCTGCCTCAGCCTTCTGAGTAGCTGGGACTATAGGCATGCACCACCATGCCTGGCTAATTTTTTCTATATATATTTTTAGTTGGCTAATTAATTTCTTTCTATTTATAGTAGAGAGGGGGTCTCGCTCTTGCTCTGGCTGGTCTCGAACTCCTGACCTTGAGCGATCCACCCGCCTCAGCCTCCCAGAGTGTTTGGATTACAGGCATGAGCCACCACACCCGGCCTTTACCTTCTCTTTTCAATGGCGTCTGGCTCTATTGCTCAGCCTGGAGCACATTGGTGCCATCATAGCTCACTGCAGCCTTAAACTCCTGGGTTCAAATGATCCTCCTACTTCAGGCTTTTGAGTAGCTGGGACTAAGGTGTCCACCATGACTGGTTAATTTTTAAAAATATTTTTAGAGATAGGGTTTCACTATGTAGCCCTACATAATTTCGAACTCCTGGTCTCGAGTGATCCTCCTGCCTCAGCTTCGTAAGTAGCTGGGGTTACAGACATAAGCCATCACACATGGCCCTTTTCTTTATTTGAATTTTCATTCTCCTTTGACTTACTTGACTCTTAACTCCTCAGCTTACAAACACATTCTTATTATTCCTAATTTATCAAAACCCATCCTCAGTTCTGCTCATGCTCACATCTCTGTCTTCATTGGATCTATTCCTGTTTAGATTTTTTTCTGACATCTCCAAATGGTTTCATTTTCTTTTAAAACCTGGCTCAAACAACCTATCTCATCACCAACCATTTCAAATTAAGGTTTTTACTGTTTAATATTTTTACTGCTGAATATTTTTAAAAAATCTACAAGCTTAAAAATCATAAGAAGTGATAATGAGTAGCTTTCATAAAATATTAATCAGACATGTTCTATATGGTTGTTATTTTGCCCTTATCTAGTATTTCCTTTTTGTTTTTTTAAACAGTTGTTGGAATACTTCGTAGAGGAATATTTTGATCAAAATCCTATTAGTCAGGTATGTAGATAAGTGATTGAATTCAGAATTATATTCCTATTTTACTGCCAAATATAATTTATTTTTAAAATATAGGGCATATATATGTGAATTATTTTTTTTCAATCCCACGAATTTTATAACAATGAAAAAAGGAGACACAAAATAATATATATAGTATAAATTTGTTCATACAAAATTTAAAACCAGGGCTTGTCACTTATTTTCCAATGATTCAGCAAATACAATATACATGTATATCCATCTATTGAGATATAAAGAAAATGTGGTAAAATGTTAACAATTGAAAATCTAGGTGAACAATATGCAAAGGTTCACTGAATTATTTTGCTACTTTTCTGTAGGTTTGAGATTTCTCAAAATAAAAAAAGTAAGAAAGGGTTCCAAAATCAGACAGAGCTAATTTATATTATTTAGGAATACCAACAGAGGTGGTAAAAAAATAAAGAAAACAATTATCAAAGAGCCGGAACCCATTCTACTAAGTGAAGTATCTCAAGAATGGAAAAACCAGCACCACATGTACTCACGAGCAAATTAGTATTAACGGATCAACACCTAACTGGACATATAGGAGTAACATTTATCAGGTGTCAGGAGAGTGGGACGGGGGAGGAGGGGATGGGTATATACAAACACAATGAGTGAGATGTGCAACGTTTGGGGGATGGACACGCTTGAAACTCTTACTTGAGGGGGGAGGGGGCAATGGGCAATATATGTAACCTTAACACCCGTACCCCCATAATATGCTAAAATTAAAAAAAAAAGTAAAAAAAAAAAAAAAGAAAACAATTATCAAAATTCAGAAGAGTGACAACTCTGGGAAGAACTTTTGCTGAGAGAGAGCCTTGGGGGGATTTCTGGTGCCAGCAGTTTCTGCATCTGGGTATGAATGAACAAATTTTCCTTTATAATTATTTATTAAACTATACATATAAATACTATGCAGTTTTTCTATATGCATATTTTACCAAAAAAAAGGTTACAAATAATGTAATATGATATATAAAAATACTTTTAAAGAAAAATTGCTATATACTTGTTAGACATTATTATAAAAAATAGAATGTTTTTGCTTTGTAACAAGCAAATGTAAGTAAGGGGCTTTTGCTATGTGAGTTGTTTACTTGAGAACACTTTATCAAAAGGTACATCCCGAGGACCAATTTTTGAGGCTGGCAATATGATAATGTCATCTTATTTTTACATGAGATAGTTCTTATATAAGCATCAATTCTGAATCTTGCTTAGTTTGATATTAGGTGATACATTCTTCTAAATAATTACCATGAACTGTGATATTTATTTTGGCAGATATTCTAGCATACCCAACTTAAAAATTTGTTATAAGAAAACTCTGGCTGAAAGTCTTATAATTATTCAAATATCACATACAATTTATATTGTTCATGTATAAATTTTGCCTATTTTTTATAGCTTTTTCTATTGTATCATTAGGATTTCACAGTACTTTGGAAATACCCAAAGTCAAAAGGTGGTCAGAATTCCACAACTGACTTTGAATATAATGATATTAATTCAGTTGACATCTTCTGTGTCCTCTAAATCAGTATCAAAATCTAAATCATCATCACTTTCTTCATTTCTTCTGTATTCTCTTCTGTGGTTGGAACTTTGATTATTTCCAATATTTTCTGTTTTATCTGGTTCTTCATTAAACGGAATAACAATGTCTTAACACATTTTTTAGGTTTTTTTTTTTTTTTTTTGAGACAGATTCTCGCTTTGTTGCCCAGGCTAGAGTGAGTGCCATGGCGTCAGCCTAGCTCACAGCAACCTCAAACTCCTGGGCTCAAGCAATCCTCCTGCCTCACCCTCCCGAGTAGCTGGGACTACAGGCATACGCCACCATGCCCGGCTAATTTTTTCTATATATATTAGTTACCCAATTAATTTCTTTCTATTTATAGTAGAGACGGGGGTCTCGCTCTTGCTCAGGCTGGTTTCAAACTCCTTACCTCGAGCAATTCGCCCGCCTTGGCCTTCCAGAGTGCTAAGATTACAAGCGTGAGCCACCGCGCCCGGCCCATTTTTTAGGTTTTGATAATGGTTTGTATTTGCCGTATTTTACACGCCATTCAAGAACTTAATTACAGCGCTGACATACACCATCATGAAGTTTTGCATTAATTTTCTTGATCTGAATACTCTTATCAAACTTGTCATTTTTGAAGCTAAATGTATTCTGGTGCTTCTGAGGCCTGGAATGAGCCATGTTGCCTTTCTGGGAATTCATAGCCGAAACCACAGCCACCCTGTGTAGGGTAAAGGAGAAACTACTGTATGTGAATTATTAAGTGACCCAGATTGTATCCCAATTTCTGGTACATTTATCAATGAAAAACATAATAACTATAAAAGTTAAACAATGTACAGTGAACTCATAGGTAAATTTATTTGCCAAAAACACCATGAGAAAAAGTTTCTCACGTGTTGCTTCTTTTGTACTTACTAATTTATTTTATTTATATAAATTCTTATCAAGAAGAAATAATTTGTTATATTAATAATCATTTTTGTTTTTATTTTGAGATTGGAATAATTGTAACTAAGAGCAAAAGAGCTGAAAAACTGACTGAACTCTCAGGTATGCATATAATTACCTTTACATGACTCAAGGACTTTGCTTTATTTACTCAACCTTGTAATCCTGTTTATATGGCTGCTTAGTAAGTAAAGTGAAACCTTCTGTATGCTCTCTAGGTAAAACCACTTAATAATATCTCCCTCACCATTAAACTCTTGGAATCTAAGGTTAACTGGTCTAAATTGAGTTCTGCATAGTGGTGGATAGTATTACATCGAATGTAAATATGTTTATTTAAGATCTGTACATGCTTATCCTGAAAATACTAAGGTACAATTAATGTAATCATTCATAAGATCTAGTTAATCAGGCCGGGCGCGGTGGCTCACACCTGTAATCCTAGTACTCTGGGAGGCCAAGGCAGGTGGATTGCTTAAGGTCAGGAGTTCGAAACCAGCCTAAGCAAGAGTGAGACCCCTTGTATCTACTAAAAATAGAAATAAATCAATTGGCCAACTAAAAATATATAGAAAAAATTAGCCGGGCATGGTGGTCCATGCCTGTAGTCCCAGCTACTTGGAAGGCTGAGGCAGAAGGATCGCTTGAGCCCAGGAGTTTGAGGTTGCTGTGAGCTAGAGTGATGCCACGGCACTCTAGCCCGGGCAACAAAGTGAGACTCTGTCTCAAAAAAAAAAAAAAGATCCAGTTAATCTTACAATTAAATTTTTAAAAAGTTAAGAATCTAATTTAAAGAACAAGATATGTTGGCTGGGCGCGGTGGCTCAAGCCTGTAATCCTAGCTCTCTGGGAGGCTGAGGTGGGCGGATCATTTGAGCTCAGGAGTTCGAGACCAGCCTGAGCAAGAGCGAGACCCCATCTCTACTATAAATAGAAAGAAATTAATTGGCCAACTAATATATATAGAAAAAATTAGCCGGGCATGGTGGCACATGCCTGTAGTCCCAGCTACTTGGGAGGCTGAGGCAACAGGATTGCTTGAGCCCAGGAGTTTGAGGTTGCTGTGAGCTAGGCTGACGCCACGGCACTCACTCTAGCCTTGGCAATAAAGTGAGACTCTGTCTCAAAAAAAAACAAAAAAAAAGAACAAGATATGTGAAAATTGAATTGTAGTTATTATTAATGAATCAATTCTGCTTACATGACATGCCTAACTGAATTTTAATCTCAAAAGATAATGTCTATTTTTATTTGCTTTGGTATATGTGCTGTTACAAATTTACATTACTGATTTTGGTTTTTTGTTTTTTTTTTTGAGACAGAGTCTCACTATGTTGCCTGGGCTAGAGTGCCATGGTGTCAACCTAGCTCACAGCAACCTCAAACTCCTGGGCTCAGGCAATCCTCCTGCTTTAGCCTCCAAAGTAGCTGGGACTACAGGCATATGCCACCATGCCTGGCTAATTCTTTCTATATATTTTAAGTTGTCCAGCTAATTTCTTTCTATTTTTTTAGTAGGGATAGGGTCTTGCTCTTGCTAAGGCTGATCTCCAACTCCTGAGCTCAAAGGATCCGCCCACCTCATCCTCCCAGAGTGCTAGGATTACAAGCGTGAGCCACCGCGCCTGGCCTGATTCTGTTTTATTTTCTCTGTAATATACTATCCCTTAAATCTGGTTCTCAACCTTTTATTCTCACCAACACACATAAGGGAAATGACATACTTTTTCATTAATAGTTTTCATTAGGGTAGTGAAGTGTGAAATATACATTAGCCTGGAGTGATCCAAGAAACTCAATTTTGAGTAACCAAAAAAAGAATCTCAAACTAGCTTAAAAGCAAAAGGAAAATTATTGGCTTATGTTCAAAGGTGGCCTGATTTCATATATAATCGTTTTCAGGGGTCTTGACTTTGCCTCCATTTCTCTGGTAGATTTTCAGGGAGGTGAAAAGATGTCTGTTGATAGCTTCAAGTCTAAATGGCTGTCATAGTTTATAGCATCAGCACAAATCTAGGGAGAACTGCTATTGGCCCCAATTATAATCTGCCCATCCATGACCAAAGTGGCCTGGAGAATGAAGTATTTTGTTGGTAGTCTTGGATTACATGCCTGTACCCAGAGCAGAATAAAAGCACGGTCAGCAACACATGGACTAAGCAGGATTATTATATGGTGGGGTATGGATAGTTCCCCCAAGGAAGGGATGAAGGGTCAACCTCTTTCCTCTTGCCATCCCCCACTCTAAATTAATAGCAGTTTTCTATAGATGCTAGTGAAGTCACATGTATAAAGATGAAAGTCTGGAGATTCTGACAGTCCTCTTGAAGGCACCCCTTTTTTCCTCTACTTAGACCATTGCCATAAACTACACTGACACTAATGTAGTATGCTTTTTTCCTATACTCACAACACCATGAGAGATTTAAAAAACATTTTGTATGGTAGGGTAGAAAGAGGAGTGGATAGAGAACCAGGAGGTCTAAGTTTGATTGCTGCTGGTCCTACAATCGGGTAATGATAAGTCTTTGAGCAAATCATTTTCCTTGTTTAAACTTGTTTTCTCTCTTATGAAATGAGGGATTTGGACTTAAGTAATTGTCATCTCTAATATTTTATGAATCTATAATACTGCAGTAAATATTCAATATTGTGAATGGTTGGTATTTTAAAACTTATTCAGATAAATATCAACTCTAGGAAGCTGCAAGTAGATGAACAAAGAAGACAGTTCATAACAGAAAAAAACCCAGAAACTAAATAACTACTTTCAAAAAAGTTTAGTCAAACAAGTGATCCAAAGAAAAACCCCCAATCGAATAACATTTTATTATTTTATGTATTGTAAATGAGCAAAATGAAGTTTCAAAAGCAATGTATTGCTTGCTGAACCACTGAGAAACATTACGGTGCTACTGGTTTTATAAATTAATTTAAAATTTTTTTGAAAAGCATAAAAATGGTTATTCCCTGAAATTATACTATGGAAATGTTATGAAAGAAGAAAAGTGGTCATGGCCGCGCGCGGTGGCTCAAGCCTGTAATCCTAGCTCTCTGGGAGGCCGAGGTGGGCGGATCATTTGAGCTGAGGAGTTCGAGACCAGCCTGAGCAAGAGCGAGACCTCATCTCTACTATAAATAGAAAGAAATTAATTGGCCAACTAATATATATATATAAAAAATGAGCCGGGCATGGTGGCACATGCCTGTAGTCCCAGCTACTTGGGAGGCTGAGGCAACAGGATTGCTTGAGCCCAGGAGTTTGAGGTTGCTGTGAGCTAGGCTGATGCCACGGCACTCACTCTAGCCTGGGCAATAAAGTGAGACTCTGTCTCAAAAAAAAAAAAAGAAGAAAAGTGGTCATTCTACAAAGATACACTTTGTAACATTAGGTGTAATAGTGACAGATTGAGAATTAATTCAAATGTTCAATAGTATAGAGATACTTTGATGAATTGTATGATAAAATCAATTTAATGATATTTTGATTATTTATATTTATTTTGATTATTATTCATAGGAAGACAGTGCTGAAATAGATAATGTTTAGACAACACCATATTTCATTGAATCTCGGATTCTGTCAATTATGCGTTTATTTTATTTTATTTTATTTTATTTTCACTCTGGCCTCTCAGACTCCCTCCCCAGCACTCTGTTTCCTGACCCCTGGCCATCAGTACCCTGGTTCCTGGCTCATGGTCACCTGCAGTTCTCTGACCCTCCTCCCCCAGGCCGGGCACTCCTAGTCTCCTGCTCTTGTCCGTCAGTTCCAGCCAGCTCCCAGACCCCTGCCCCCCTTGCCCAGTTGCCAGACCCTCAGGTTCTGAGACCTCCTGTGCCTCAGTCCCTCACAGCTCCTAGACCTGCCACTACCAGCACCGCCACCGAGTGCCAGCTCCAGCAGTTCCCGGTCCCCTGGCTCTCCAGTCATTTCCCCTACCCAGGCCTTTTGTCTCCATTCACTCCGGTTTCCCCGCTAGCAAAGTGTCTCTGAACTCTTAGTTTGCTGACTTCTGAACCCCGTGGTCCCAGTAGTTCCCTGTCCCCAGAGAACTCTGTTTTACAACCTCTTTGTCTTCCCCATCCCTCTTATTCCTCCACCCCTGTCCCCCAGTGCTTTGCTGTTCCAGTCACCTGGTTATTCCCAATTACCCTCTCAGCTTCCCTCTCTGGTCCTTGGTTTTACATTTCAGTTATTCTTTCTCGTACTCCAGCCCCTTCCACTTCTCATCCTAGCTCATCACTTAAGGTCTCTCCTGTCCTGTCCTGCAGCCCTTCCCTTCTTGTGTAATGCCTGGCCCTTCTCTATGCATTTATTTTATGAGCCATCAACAATGAAAAACCCTAACAGTTGAACTTTGACACAGTATCAAATGATATGTGAATTGGTTACACTAGCTTCTTGGAAATTTGACATATCTGTCACTTATTCCAAAGGATGATAAGCAGCAGTTTCTCCTTTCTTTGTATCGCTAGGCAATCTTTTCAGATGTTATATCAGTAACAGAAGATAATACAGCTTTGTCTATTTGTGGGAATTTTTCTTTTTTAGGTCTTGTAAAGTTCCTGCTTTCTTTCCCAAAGAAAAATAAGGCATTGTATATAATCTTCCATTAATGAATATTTGCTTCACTAATAATAAATTTAAACCTTGTAGCTCTGTTCCATGCCTTATACATAAAATATAGCCTTTTTTAAATTAATAACCTTTCTAAAAACATTTATTGTATTTTCTTTATTTTTTTTTGAGACATGGTCTTGCTCTGTTGCTACAGCTACAATGCAGTGCCATCATCATAGTTTATTGCAACCTCAAACTGCTGGGCTCAAAGGATTCTCCTGCCAACTCCCAAGTAGCTGGGACTGTGGGTATATGCCACCATGCCTGGCTAATTTTTCTATTTTTTGTAGAGACAGGGTCTTGTTCTTGCTCAGGCTGGTCTCAAACTCTTGGGCTCAAGCAATCCTCCTGCCTCAGCTTCCCAGAGTGCTAGGATTACAAAGTATGACCACCTGTGCCAGGCCCTAAAAATTACATTTTAAACGGCAATTAAATTTATCATGAATAGTACAATGTACATAATGCAACTGAAGCAACAACATATGTAGAGCTATTTGTAGATTTGCACATGAGCAGGCAGTGGCAACTGTGTCACAAATGCTGCCAAGCTACCAGTGATTGTAAAACACATGCTGATTTCAGAGATGTTAAAATTTATTGGTCTTAAAAATGATGAAATAGGCCAAGTGCAGTAGCTCATGCCTGAAATCCTAGCACTCTGGGAGGCCAAGGTGGGAAGATTGCTTGAGCTCAGGAGTTGGAGACCAGCCTGAGCAAGAGTGAGACCCCGTCTGTACTAAAAAAAAAAAATAGAAAGAAATTAGCCAAACAACTAAAAATAGAAAAAATTGGCCAGGCATGGTGGCATGTGCCTGTAGTCCCAGGTACCTGGGAGGCTGAGGCAGGAGCATCGCTTGAGCCCAGGAGTTTGAGGTTGCTATGAGCTAGGCTGACACCATGGGACTCTAGCCTAGGCAAGAGAGTGAGACTCTGTGTCAAAAAAAAGAAATAAATATTAAAAGTAAGAAGTATTGCACTCTAGGTTAATATTATTTTAAAATATGTGTGCTAGTGGATGAAAAGAGAGATTATTTGTATTCTGTTTTTCAGTATGAAGTGAGACTACTAAATATTTCTGATAAAAGTACAACTTGCTAGAAATATAAATTGAAGGGATTCTGTTATTTAACATCATAGGTATGTAAATTTTGAGGGAAACATAAATTTTTACAATGTATATGTAGGATTTTATTGAAAGTATATTATTTTCTGTCTATTTTAGGAAACCCAAGGAAACACATAGCATCCCTGAAGAAAGCTGTAGATATGACCTGCCATGGAGAACCATCTCTTTATAATTCCTTAAGCATAGCTATGCAAACTCTAAAGTTAGTATTTTACATTTATTATTTATAATTGATTTAGAAGTTCTTTGTATGAGTTAAGTTAAAATGATAGTGTGTTAATATGGGTCTTCACAAACCCAGCTATAACAAAATCATTAACTAGGAAAAATATGTATTGTCATTTATGATGTTTAGTATGATGTTTGTCAGTAATTTTTCACATTTTAGTAGATGAGGTATATCTGTAATGGTTCTAGAAAAATATTATTAAAACTGTAGGCAGTATCAATACTACAAAGAAATATGTTGATGGAAAAATATTTTATTGAAATGGATTATGTATGGAATTTAGTGTGGTATAATACTTATGAGTTGGTTGTACCTTTATTTACATTTATTAATTTATTTTGTAATATGTCTGTAAGTTAATAGCATACTTTTCTGACAAGTTCAGGTATGTGGAGTATAGCTAAGACCCCAAAGGAAATATTCAGAATAGTTAAAGCTGATATATTTTATCTCTGGATAGTCTGCCCTGGCTTAGACTTTATACCTTTATATAATAGGTGTTTTTATAGTTTTGAAGTAGAGGAGAAAGAGGTAACACATGTAATGAAGGTAAGCACAATAGCAGGGTCTACAAGTGGGAGCTGAGAGTATAACAATGAATATGTAAGCAGGAAAGCTGTAACTGATAAAATTGCTCCAGAATGCATAGAAATCTCTAGCGTAGGTGAAAACAGCTCAGCATATCTTAAAACCCCACAAGCCATCAATTAATTATATGGCATACAAGACTAATGTTTATGATGATTATGACTCTAAATAAATATGAGGATAAATTATAGCATTCTCCCCCTTATCTGCAGTTTTGCTCTCCACAGTTTCAGTTGTGCATGGCACTAAAATGTTACATGGAAAACTCCCAAAATAAACAATTATAAATTTTAAATTGCATGCCATTCTGAATAGCACGATGAAATCTTGCACCTTCCTCCTCTGTCCTGCCTGGAACGTGAATCATCCCTTTGTCTTGTATATCCATAGTGTATCTGCTATCTGCTTATTAGTCACTTAGCCTCCTTGGTTATCAGATGGACTGTCCTGGTACTGCAGTGCTTTTGTTCAAGTAACTCTTATTTAACTTAATAGGCCCCAAAGCACAAGAGTAGTGACGCTGGCATATTATTATAATTGTTCTATTATTGTTGTTATTAATCTCTTACTGTGCCTAATTTATAAATTAAACTTTATTATAGGTATGTATGTACAGGTATACCTCATTTTACTGTGCTTTGCTTTTTTTATTGTCGGGGGTTTTTTTTTTATTTGAGACAGAGTCTCACTCTGTTGCCCAGGCAGGAGTACAGTGGCCTCATCATAGCTCACTGTAACCTGGGCTCAAGGGATCGTCCTGCCTCAGCCTCCCAAGGAGCTGGGACTACAGGGGCATGCCCCCACTGCCAGCTAATATTTCTATTTTTTGTAGAGATGGGGTCTTACTCTTGCTTAGCTGGTCTCGAACCTCTGGGCTCAAGTGATCTTCCTGCCTTGGCCTCCCAGAGTGATAGGAGCCACCAAGTGCAGCCTGTGCTTTGCTTTATTGAGCTCTGTAGATACTGCATTTTTTTAAAAATTGAAAGTTTGTGGCAACTCTGCATCAAGCAAGTCTCTTAGCACCATTTTTCCGACAGCATGTGCTCACTTTGTATCTCCGTGTCACATTTTGGTAATTCTCACGATATTTCAAAATTTTTCATTATCATATGTATTATAGTGATCTGTGATTAGTGACATATGGTGTTATTATTATAATTTGAGGGGTACCACAAACCGCACCCATGAAAGATGGTGAACTTAATAAATATTGCATGTGTTCTACTATCCCACCAGCTGTACATTCCCCCATCTCCCTCACTTTCCTCCGGCCTCCCTATTCCCTAAGACATAATATTGAAATTAGGCCAATTATAATAATAACCCTCCAGTGACCTCTAAGTTTTCAAGTGAAAAGAAGAGTCTCAACGTCTGTCACTTTAAAGACTAGAAATGATTAAGCTTAGTGAGGAAGTCATGACAAAAGTCAAGATAGGCTGAAAGCTAGGCTTCTTGTGCCAGTTAGCCAATTCGTGAATGCAAAGGAAAAGTTTTTGAGGGAAATTAAATGGTGAAAGTGATAAAAATTATTTTAAATATTCCTAAGGTGTCATAGGTTGATTTTAAAAATTGAACATCCCAAAGTACAACCTGACTATATTCTGTCTTTCTAGTTGATGAGCCGTATCTCAGCCCCCAGCCAGATCAGCCATGATCTGATGGTATTTTATGTGATAACCAGTAACAGGGATCACATCTAGGCTTCTTTCTTATTTAACTTTCAGCTAATGAATAAACTATGAGAATTCTGAGGGGGGAAAAAGTGTTATTCCAGTGAACACACAAATGATAAGAAAGTGAAACAGTCATATTGCCGATAGGGAGAAAGTTTTAGTGGTCTGAACAGAAGATCAAACCAGCCACAACATTCCCTTAAAGCCAAAGCCTAATCCAGAGCAAGGCCCTAATTCTCTTTAATTCTGTGAAGGCTGAGAGAGGTAAGGAATCTGCAGAAGAAAAGTTTGAAGCTAGCAGATGTTGGTTCATGAGGTTTAAGAAGCTGTCTCCATAACGTAAAAGTGCAAAATGAAGCAGCAAAGGCTGAAGTAGAAGCTGCAACAAGTTATCCAGAAGATCTAGCTAAGATCATGGATGAAAGTGGCTACACTAAACAACAGATTTTCACTGTAGATAAAACAGCCTTTTACTGGAAAAAGATGCCATCTAGAACTTTCATAGCTAGAGAGAAGTCACTGCCTGGCTTCAACGCTTCAAAGGACAGGTTGACTCTTGTATTAGGGGTTAATGTAGCTGATGACTTAAAGTTGAAGTCTGAAAATCCTAGGGCCCTTAAGAATTATGCTAAATCTACTCTGCCTGTGCCCTATAAATGGATTAAGAAAGCCTAGATGACAGCACATCTGTTTACAGAATGGTTTACTGAATACTGAGATTTATTAATATCTACTACTCAAAAAAAGATTCTTTTCAAAATATTTTTTATTAACAATGCATCTAGGCCAGGCGTGATGGCTCACACTTGTAATCCTAGCATTCTGGGAGGCCCAGGCGGGAGGATTGTTTGAGCTCAGGAGTTCAAGACCAGCTTGAGCAAGAGCGAGACCTTGTCTCTACAAAAAATAGAAAGAAATGAGCTGGACAACTAAAAATATATAGAAAAAATTAGCTGGGCATGGTGGTGCATGCCTGTATAGTCCCAGCTACTTGGGAGACTGAAGCAGAAGGATTGCTTGAGCCCAGGAGTTTGAGGTCGCTGTGAGCTAGGCTGATGCCACGGCACTCTAGACTGAGTAACAGAGTGAGATTCTGTCTTGAATTAAAAAAAAAAAAATGCACATAGAGCATAGTCACATAGAGCTTTGATGGAGATGTATAATGAAATTAATGTTATTTTCATGCCTGTTAATATAACAATCCCTTCTGTAACCCATGGATCAAGGAGTAATTTTGACTTTCAATTGTTATTAATTAAGAATTACATTTTATAAGGCTTAGCTGCCATAGGTAATGATTTTTCTGATGGATCTGGGCAAAGTCAGTTGAAAATCTTCTGGAAAGGATTCACTGTCTAGATGCTGTTAACCTTTGTGATTCATGGGAGGAGGTTAAAATATTAACAGAAGTTTGGAAGAAGTTTATTTCATGGATGATTTTGAGGGGCTTAAGACTTAAGTGGAAGAAGGAACTATAGCTCTGGTAGAAATAGCAAGAGAACTAGAATTAGAAGTGGAGCCTGAAGATGTGATTGAATTGCTGCAATCTCATGCTTAAACATTATGGATGAGCAAAGAAAGCGGCTTTTTTTATTTTTGAGACAGTCTCACTCTCTTGCCTGGGCTAGAGTGCCGTGGCATCAGCCTAGCTCACAGCAACCTCAGACTTCTGGGCTCAAGCGATCCTCCTGCCTCAGCCTCCCAGGTACCTGGGACTACAGGCACGCACCACCGTGCCCAGCTAATTTTTTCTATTTTTAGTTGTTTGGCTAATTTCTTTCTATTTATGGTAGAGATGGGGTCTCGCTCTTGCTCAGGCTAGAACTCTTGCTTGAACTCCTGAGCTCAAGCAATCCTGCCGCCTTGGCTTCCCAGAGTGTTAGGATTATAGGCGTGAACCACCGCTCCCGGCCAGAAAGCGATTTCTTGAGATGGAGTCTGTTTCTGGTGAAGGTGCTGTGAACACTGTTGAAGTGGCAACAAAGGATTCAGACTATGCCATAAACTTAGTTGATAAAGCAGTGGCAGGATTTAAGACAATTGACTCTCACTCTCATTTTGGAAGAAGTTCTACTGTGGGTAAAATGCTATCAAATGGCATCATGTCCTACAGAGAAATCTTTCATGAAAGGAAGAGTCGATCGACGCTCCAAACTTCATTGGTTGTCTTATTTTAAGAAATTGCCACAACCACCATAATTTTCAGCAACTATCACCCCGATAAGTCAGCAGCTGTCAACTTCAAGGCAAGACAGCAAAAAAGATTATGACTCAGATGATTGTTAACATTTTTAGCCATAAAAGTATTTTTTAAATTAAGGTGTGTATTACATATTGTTTTTCCAGATGTAATGCTATTGCACACTTAATAGGCTACACTATAGTGTAAATATAACTTTTTTTTTTTTTTTTGAGACAGAGTCTCACTTTATTGCCCAGGCTAGAGTGAGTGCCGTGGCGTCAGCCTAGCTCACAGCAACCTCAAACTCCTGGGCTCAAGCAATCCTGCTGCCTCAGCCTCCCGAGTAGCTGGGACTACAGGCATACGCCACCATGCCCGGCTAATTTTTTCTATATATATTAGTTGGCCAATTAATTTCTTTCTATTTATAGTAGAGACAGGGTCTCGCTCTTGCTCAGGCTGGTCTCGAACTCCTGAGCTCAAACGATCTGCCCACCTCGGCCTCCCAGAGAGCTAGGATTACAGGCTTGAGCCACCGCGCCCGGCCTAAATATAACTTTTATATGCAGTGGGAAACGAAA
>VSMD01015193.1:0-12831 GCA_008750895.1 Mirza zaza | reverse complement strand
CCACCATGCCCGGCTAATTTTTTTCTATATATATTAGTTGGCCAATTAATTTCTTTCTATTTATAGTAGAGATGGGGTCTCACTCTTGCTCAGGCTGGTCTCGAACTCCTGAGCTCAAATGATCCGCCCACCTCGGCCTCCCAGAGAGCTAGGATTACAGGCTTGAGCCACCGCGCCCGGCCTGTAATCTACTCTTACTACTGATGAAAAGGAAGGAGACTGGGTGTCGGCTCAGGAACACGCCAACCAAGTCCATCTAACGGACCGCACCATGCCGGTTGGGGCCGAGGCTGTCCCACGCAATGAGCCATAGTGGGAATACCAACCAGACGCCCACACCGGCCAAGATGGTAGAACCGCCGAGATTGCATGCTGCAATGGGTTCTTGCTGGCCTCCAGGCCAATGCCCATCAGGCTGTTAATTATGACAAGCTTAGAGAAGTCACTGAGAAGCCAGATGAAAATCCCGAGGTCTTCCTCAGCCGCTTACGGATGCTCTCATCCAATCCAATATACCCGCTTGGACCCACTTCCCCAGCAGGGGCCGCCGTCCTTGCAACTCACTTCATCACCCAGTCCTCCTCTGACATTAGACACAAACTTAAACAGGCAGAAGGTGGCTCTCTGACCCCCATCCAAAATGTGGTGAATGTGGCATTTAAAATCCTTAATTCCAAAGATGAGCTGGCAGAGGCCCAAGGGGAGGCCCATGTCCCCCAAAAGGCACACCCGGAAGCCCAAGGCTTGGTGGCAGCCCTGCGGTGGTGGGACCTGAGAAGCCATCAACCTTGTCTAAGGTGACCAGCCGCACTCCGCCAGGCACCTGCTTCAAGTGCGGGAAGCAGGGCCACTGGGCCAAGCGGTGCCCGCAGCCACGTCCGCCCACCCAGCCTCGCCCGGCACGTGGGCAAGAGGGACACTGGCAATGCGACTGCCCCTCCGGACAGAAGTCGGGAAGGCCCGTCCTTCCTTCCCTAGACCTGCCGATGGCGGTTTTGGGCCTGGCTGCCGAGGACAGAGGAGGCCCCGACTCAGCGACCCCCACCACCCTCGCCGAGCCCAGGGTCACAGTCAGGGTAGCGGTGAGGCAGTGTCCTTTCTGGTTGACACGGGGCTGCCTACTCTGTCCTGGCTCCGTCATAAGGCCCTGCTTATCCTTCCCAGGTGTCGGTCACGGGTATGGACGGCAATCCCTCTCACCCCCACCGCCGGTCCCTCACCCGTCTACTACATGACCCTCCCATCACCCACTCCTTCCTTATCAGGCCCTCCGGTCCCGCTCTGCCTCAAAAAAAAAACTTTAAATTTAAACAAAAATTTTGTTCCTCACGCTATTGTTACGTTGAAACTAATTTTTTGTGAGAAAACATACCACACACTGAACTCCTTTAGGGCGTCCTTGAGAGAGGACCACAGGCGCGTCCTCACAGCCAAAGGGCGCTGGAGCCCGCGCTTCACCCCTCAGGCCCAGCCCCTCTGCTGCTCTCCAGCCCTGGCAACCAGCGTTCCCTCCACCCCTTCCCTGCCTGGCCAATCCCGGGCTGCCCTCCAGCTGCGTCACAGCGTGACCCCCCGTGACCTCACGATCCCACAAGATAAACTCCACCCACCCTTATATCCTGGAGGAATATCCTCCTCTCCCTGTGCCTGTGCCAGACGCACCCACCTACGGCCCTCATGTTCTTCTAGCACTTTCCTTCTCACCTAGCTCGCCTCCGCTGCTGCAGGGGAGCCACGAGCCCCAAGTTTTCAGGTGGCTCAGAATTGAGGCTCATTCCCAGGACATTGGGGTAGACTGGGCCCAGGAGCCAAGTGTAAGGCTGGTGGCAGGTGCCCTGCCCCTCACCAGATCCAACAGAAAAGGCTCCCGAGACCAGACCCGCCAAGGACAACTGCCAGGCCACGCTGAGGAACAAACACACCCAGATGTCCACCCGCATAACAAAGTTTTGGCTCCTGGATTTCGCAAAAACCGCCAGCCCCTCCCATTTCTCTATGACCACCAAAAGTCACAGTGGAAAAATCTCAGCTCTTCCCCCCCAAAGTTCCTCAGCTCACTTAAAACAGTATAAAAGCCTTCCGCCCTTTCAAATGGACACGGATAGTCAGTCCCCCCTTTCTTGGGACCCGAGAACCTCACCAGGGAGCACTCAATAAAGTCACTCTGTTGGCCCTACTCTCTATCTCTGTCTCTTTCTTTCGAGGCCGTAAAACTTTACATTTGGTGCTGAAACCTGGGAGGGGAGCCTTGGCCGTGCCGGCGTGCCTCAGACCCGTGGTGGTCCCATCCCCTCTTGTGTCTTCCTGACCATGGACCGGGACCTCCAGTGGACACCAGTCTGTTAATTGCCCTGGGTAAGTCCCTCTGCCCTTGTGGTCCTAGCCCCATGCGTCCATTCCAGGGTCTCTGTCCCTAAAACCATGGACCCAAGTCAGAGATCCTCCACCATAAAGCCCTGAGTGTCTCGAGGACGCCTGAGCTCCTCAGTCAGTGCTTCCATCCATAAGGCCCCGAGTGCCTCAAGGACGCCCCATCCACTCAGTCCGACCTTCCCAAGGCTCAGAGCCTCCTCTCCAAGGCCTGATCGGTGACCTGGGATGCCAGCTCTCTCCTTTTGTGATTTCTCCCAGATTGAAAAGCTTTTACGCTCCTTTTCTAACGACCGCTAGCCTGTACCAAAGAGTTCCGCTATCTTCCACAACCATATGATTCAACCTGGCATGACATTTTTGTTATTTTGGCTTCTACTCTTACTTCTCATGAAAAGGAAGGAGACTGGGTGTCGGCTCAGGAACACGCCAACCAAGTCCATCTAACGGACCGCACCATGTCGGTTGGGGCCGAGGCTGTCCCACGCAATGAGCCATAGTGGGAATACCAACCAGACGCCCACACCGGCCAAGATGGTAGAACCGCCGAGATTGCATGCTGCAATGGGTTCTTGCTGGCCTCCAGGCCAATGCCCATCAGGCTGTTAATTATGACAAGCTTAGAGAAGTCACTGAGAAGCCAGATGAAAATCCCGCGGCCTTCCTCAGCCGCTTACGGATGCTCTCATCCAATCCAATATACCCGCTTGGACCCACTTCCCCAGCAGGGGCCACCGTCCTTGCAACTCACTTCATCACCCAGTCCTCCTCTGACATTAGACACAAACTTAAACAGGCAGAAGGTGGCTCTCTGACCCCCATCCAAAATGTGGTGAATGTGGCATTTAAAATCCTTAATTCCCAAGATGAGCTGGCAGAGGCCCAAGGGGAGGCCCATGTCCCCCAAAAGGCACACCCGGAAGCCCAAGGCTTGGTGGCAGCCCTGCGGTGGTGGGACCTGAGAAGCCATCAACCTTGTCTAAGGTGAAGCCATCAGCCTTGTCTAAGCCGCACTCCACCAGGCACCTGCTTCAAGTGCGGGAAGGAGGGCCACACCAAGTGGTGCCCGCAGCCACATCCACCCACCAAGCCTTGCCCGGCACGTGGGCAAGAGGGACAAAGACTGCCCCTCCGGACAGAAGTCGGGAAGGCCCGTCCTTCCTTCCCTAGACCTGCCGATGGCGGTTTTGGGCCTGGCTGCCGAGGACAGAGGAGGCCCCGACTCAGCGACCCCCACCACCCTCGCCGAACCCAGGGTCACAGTCAGGGTAGCGGTGAGGCAGTGTCCTTTCTGGTTGACACGGGGCTGCCTACTCTGTCCTGGCTCCGTCATAAGGCCCTGCTTATCCTTCCCAGGTGTCGGTCACGGGTATGGACGGCAATCCCTCTCACCCCCACCGCCGGTCCCTCACCCGTCTACTACATGACGTCCCATCACCCACTCCTTATCATGCCCTCCTGTCCTGCTCTGCCTCAAAAAAAAACTTTAAATTTAAACAGAAATATTGTTCTTCACGCTATTGTTATGTTGAAACTAATTTTTTGTGAGAAAACATACCACACACTGAACTCCTTTAGGGCGTCCTTGAGAGAGGACCACAAGAGCGTCCTCACAGCCAAAGGGCTCTAGAGCCTGCGCTTCACCCCTCAGGCCCAGCCCCTCTGCTGCTCTCCAGCCCTTCCCTGCCTGGCCTATCCCCATCTGAGCTCCAGCTGCGTCACGACATCATCCCTGTGACCTCATGTTCCCACAAGACGAACTCTACCCACCTGTTTTTCTTTTTTGTTTTTTTTTTGAGACAGAGTCTGGCTTTGTTGCCCAGGCTAGAGTGCCATGGCGTCGGCCCAGCTCACAGCAACCTCAAACTCCTGGGCTCAAGCAATCCTTCTGCCTCAGCCTCCTGAGTAGCTGGGACTACAGGCATTCCCGGCTAATTTTTTCTGTATATATTTTTAGTTGGCCAATTAGTTTCTTTCTATTTTTAGTAGAGACAGGGTCTCGCTCTTGCTCAGGTGGGTTTCGAACTCCTAACCATGAGCGATCATCCTGCCTCAGCCTACCAGAGTGCTAGGACTACAGCTGTGAGCCACCGTGCCCGGCCCCCACCTGTTATTTCATGGAGGCAAGTTCTCCTTTCCCTGTCTCTGTTCCAGACACACTCACCCATCCACAGACCTCATGTCCTTCCAGAACTTTAGTTCTCACCTAGCCGGCCTCCACTGCTCAGGAAAGCCACGTGTCCCAAGTTTTCAGGCGGCTCAGAATTGAGGCTCTTTCCCAGGACGCTGGGGTGAACTGGGCCCCAGGAGTCAAGCAGAAAGGCTTCACAAGAACACTGGGTGGGGAGGGGTCGGAGACTTGAGGCCATCTGGCTGTCCTGACTGCCACCAGCATTTGTCCCCACCCCTCCGAACCACTTTCCCGCCATGCACATAAGTTCCCAGGGTGACAGTAAATAAGCCTGGACCACAGATGTGAAGAGGAGTAACCTGGAGACCCAGGTGGCCAGTGGGCTTTGGGGAGGCGCCCAACGGGCCTGAGGGCTGGTCTCCAACGTTCAGGATCAGGGAAACAGTTCTTCCCCCAGAGCAACTTCCAGTTGAGAAAAAAAAAAGATTCAGGAATAACAGTTTTCGTTTTTGTTTTTTTTTAAAATACAAAGTTCTTATGGGAAATGGACCGGTACTGTGGCTCAGGCTCTCAAAATGTGTCTGCTTATGTTTCCGCTTTTTTTTTTTTTTTTTGAGACAGAGTCTCACTTTGTTGCCCAGGCTAGAGTGAGTGCCGTGGCGTCAGCCTAGCTCACAGCAACCTCAAACTCCTGGGCTCAAGCAATCCTCCTGCCTCAGCCTCCTGAGTAGCTGGGACTAAAGGCATGCACCACCATGCCTGGCTAATTTTTTCTATATATATTAGTTGGCCAATTAATTTCTTTTTATTTATAGTAGAGACGGGGTCTCGCTCTTGCTCAGGCTCGTTTCGAACTCCTGACCTCGAGCGATACACCCACCTCGACCTCCCAGAGTGCTAGGATCACAGGCGTGAGCCACCGCGCCCGGCCCAGCCAATTCTTTTGTACTCTTAAACAATTGAATACTTTTCCATGTCCATAAACTTTAAATATAGTTTTATGTGACGGTATTCTCTGGATCTTGCTTTTGTGGTGCTGTAACTTGCTCCCGCTAGCTCAGCTCCTGAGAACTCGGTCTCTCATTTATCTACAAACGGGACAGTTCAGTTTCCTCTTTCATTTCACGAACGCCCAGAAAAGCCAATTCAGATCAGTTTGGGAAGGAAGAGGCAATGAATGGAGAAGATCCTTTAGAGTGCACTGCTAAGTCAAGATTAGATTCCTCAGAACAACTTCCTACGAAAAGAATCCACAGCTCAGAATAAACCAGGACCATCAACCAAGATCGGGAGCTCTGGGGACTCAGGAGGACTTACCCGTTCCACCCAAGGGAAAGCTCGTAGCCAGGTGGCTCCAGGGGCCATGCTGCTACTTGGCGCCAATGTTGGGCCTTCATGGAATCCTCAGTCTTCTTTGAACCCCAGGCGTGAGCACCATCTTGTCAGAAGGAAAGAACCCAAACCCTTTAAAATAAAGAGGTTTATTCTGATCTCCACATGTGTGACTCACCGGGAGCACATGGCCTCAGGAGGTCCTGGGAATATGTGCCCAGACTACTGTGCTACAGTTTGGTTTTATACGTTCATGCAGACAGGAACTTCAAAGAAGGCCCTAAGTCTGTATGTGGAGGGGCTGTATTTGTTTTGCCTGAAAAGGCAGGACATCTAAAGTAGTGTCTTCTTGGCCGTGCGCGGTGGCTCACGCCTATAATCCTGACACTCTGGGAGGCCGAGGTGGGCGGATTGCTCGAGGTCAGGAGTTTAAAACCAGCCTGAGCAAGAGCAAGACGCCGACTCTACTATAAATAAAAAGAAATTAATTGGCTAACTAATATATATATATATAGAAAAAATTAGCCGGGCATGGTAGCGCATGCCTGTACTCGGGAGCCCAGCTACTCGGGAGGCTGAGGCAGCAGGATTGCTTGAGCCCAGGAGTTTGAGGTTGCTGTGAGCTAGGCTGACGCCACAGCAGTCACTCTAGTCTGGGCAACAAAGTGAGACTGTCTCAAAAAAAAAAAAAGAAGTGGTCTTATATGTTATAGGTACACCAATGTTCAGAGCAGCATTATTCTCAGTGGGTAAGAGGTAGAAACAATTCAAGTGTCTATCAATGAATGAACGAACCAAATGTGGCATATATATACAATGGATTATTATTCAGCCTTGAAAAGGAATGAAATTCCAATACATACGACAGCATGAATGAGACTTGAAAACATTATGCTAAGTGAAATAAGCCAAGACACAAAAAGACAAATACTGAATGATTCCAATTATAGGAGGTACCTGGAAAAATCAAATTCATGGAGATGTAACATAGAGGCAGGGGGAAAGAGGAAATGGGAAATTATTTTTTAATGGGTAGAGTTTTAGATAGGGATGATGAAAAAGTTCCAGAGATAGTGGTGCCAGTTGAACAACAATGTAAATGTACTTAATGCCACTGACTTGTATACTTAAAAGTGGTTAAAATAGTCAATTTTTATGTTATCTGTATTTCATAATAAAATACAAATTGAGACGTCAACCCATGGTATTGAAGATAAATTTGGAAATTTTATCTGATAAGAACCTTGCATCTAGAATATATGAAGAACTCTTACAATAAAGTACAAATAGCCCAATTACAAAATAGGCAAAGGATTTTTTTTTTTTTTTGGAAACAGTGTCTCACTCTGTTGCCCAGGTTAGAGTACCATGATGTCAATCTAGCTCACATTAACCTCAAACTCCTGGGCTCAGGCGATCCTCCTGGCTCAGCCTCCCGAGTAGCTGGGACTACAGGCATGAGCCACCACGCCCGGCTAATTTTTTCTATGTAGTCTTAGTTGGCCTATTAATTTCTTTCTATTTTTCAGTAGAGACAGGGTCTCGCTCTTGCTCAGGCTGGTTTCGAACTCCTGACCTTGAGCGATCCGCCCACCTCAGCTTCCCTGAGTGCTAGGATTACAGGCGTGAGCGACCACTACTGGCAGGCAAAGGATCTTAATAGACATTTTTCAAAGACATACAAATGGCTAATAAGCATATGAAAAAATGCTCAATACTAATCATCAGGGAAATGCAAATCAAAACCACAATGAGATACCATTCCACACCCACTTGGGTGACTGAATAAAGAAAAATCACCGCCCATTGTTTGCTTGTATCAAAGTATCACACAAGGAGCCAAAGTGGCTTATGCCTGTAATCCCAGCAATTCAGCAAGCTGAGTTGGGCAGATCACTTGACGGCAGGACATTGAGATCAGCCTGGGTAAAATGGTGAGACCCCATCTGTAAAAACCAAATAAAAATTAGCCCAAGCGTGGGGCATGCAACTGTAGTCCCAGCTACATGGGAAACTGAGGCAGGAGGATCGCTTGAGCCCAGGAGTTCAAGGCTGCGGTGAGCTATGGTTGCACCACTGCACTCCAGTCTAGGTGACAGAGCAACAAAACAAAAATCACATGTACCCCATAAATGAGTATAACTAATATGTACCCATAAAAATTAAAGGTGAAAAATTTTTTTCAAAAAGTCAGATAAGTGTTGAAGAGAACGCAGAGAAATCAGAATCCACATGCACCGCTGGTGGGAATGTAAAAACTGCACAGCTGTTTTGGAAAACAGTCCAGCAGTTAATCAAATGACTAAATGCAGTACTGTATGACCCAGAAATTTCTTTTTTTTTTTTTTGAGACAGAGTCTGGCTTTGTTGCCCATGCTAGAGTGAGTGCCGTGGCGTCAGCCTAGCTCACAGCAACCTCAGACTCCTAGGCTCAAGCAATCCTGCTGCCTCAGCCTCCCGAGTAGCTGGGACTACAGGCATGCGCCACCATGCCCGGCTAATTTTTTCTATGTATATTAGTTGGCCAATTAATTTCTTTCTATTTTATAGTAGAGACGGGGTCTCGCTCTTGCTCAGGCTGGTTTCGAACTCCTGACCTCAAGCAATCTGCCCGCCTCGGCCTCCCAGAGTGCTAGGATTACAGGCGTGAGCCACCTCACCTGGCCGTGCCCCAGCAATTTCACTTCTAAGTATATGCCCAAGAGAAATGAAACACAAACTTGTATGCAAATTTAACCAGCATTATTCATAACAGCCAAAAAATGGAAACAACCCAAACATCTGTCAAGAAACGGATAGACAAAATTTGGCATAGATACACAACAGAATGCAGCCATCAGAAAGGAATGCTGATCCGTGTTCTGACATAGATGAACCTTGAAAGCATGCTAAGTGAAAGGAGCCATTCACAAAAGACCACATAGTGTAGGATTCCATCCATGTCAAAGTCCAGAATAAGGAAATCTACAGAGACAGGTTAGTGGCTACTTGGGGCCCAGTGGGGCAGGGGACAGGAGGATAATCGCTAAAGGGTACAGGGTTTATTACTTTTGGTTTGTATATTAGGGTTTCAGAAACTCTGAAACACAACATCCCATAAGCCCCATCTCTGTGCCCAGGGCTCTCTCAGAATAAATAGGAGATACATTGAAAACCCACATAAAAGCCCTACTAGCCACATAAGGCCAGTAACATAACCCAGTCACTGCCACCAGCTTAGCAGAAGCAGTTCAAGATCACCCGGAAAATGACCTGTGGGGGTAAAATAGAGGGAGAGGAGGGAAGTCAGCAAAACACAAACCCAAAAAACCTAAACCCAAACAAAAAATACCTCCCCGGCTTCCTTCCACAAGGTCATAGGTTTTAAATATATAAAGGAAAAAAATACATTTAAATAGTCTTAAACATAGCTTTTCTTAGAAAAATCTGCAAGGCAGTTTCCTTTAAATGGATGAGACAAGTGTTAGTGCCAGTTAATAAGCAGAATTACTATATTGTGTAACAGTTGCACAAACAAGAGCAATGAGTTGTGCTGCATACACTCTAGTCCCAGGAAATCTCACTTCATCAGGACTTGGAGACGTCAGCCTTCCCTTTTACTCTAATCAAAGAATTTACTATCAAAATTCAAAAGTTGATCTAAGGCCACCTTGTATACACTTCGTTCCCCAAATCATCATTTAAAGCAATCTTCAATAAAACACACACGCAAAACTCATGCCATTGATAAGAATTTATTCTTTCCTTAAATAAGACTATAGTGCTCTGAATTGTCTATTTATATAAGCTACAATTCTAAGATCTAGGCTAAGAATTTTTTTTCCATCAAGAATAAGACTCCTCTGAAAAACAGGCCAGGGAAAAAAATCCAAAGCTGTCCTAAGGAATGGAAACCGAGGCTCAGCAGCAACAACTGACGTTACCCCTCCATACACCCATGTCACAGAAGGTGCTCATCCACACAGGCCCGTCCTTGTACAACCTGCGCTGCAGTTCATGGAGAGATCTGACACACGGAGCTTTCTCCCGAGGCACAGACAGGCGCATGACATTTACTTTCTCACACAACAGGCTCCAGGTTTCAGTTTGGAGCTCCATTTGCTAGCGACAGGTGCACTTAGTAGCTATCATGTCCTCGTACTCTTTGTAAGCGATGGAGCCGTCTGGCTCCACGGTCAGGACGCTCAGGGGGCTGTACCTGGCAGGCACACACGAGGACCTCGGCACCGAGGAGTCGAGCGTCTCGTGGATGATGTTCTGCACCATGGTGTGAGCCACGGAGCCGTACCGGTGCCCAGCAGCCCTGGGACAGTCCCCTTTGCAGTAGCGAGGGTTGTACCTGCCGGGGGCCACGATCCAGTTGTCCCACTTCAGCTGGCTGAAGCTCAGTCTGAAGTCGTGGAGCTCACACTCGTTTTGGGGGAAAAGAAACTGTTTGAAGTAGTCACTCAGGTTGAGGGAAGCCGGGACCAGAGGCTGCTTCAATTCAGAGATGACAGTGTCCTGCCCTCTCCGGTGACGGGAGGACCTCCCATCCTCAGCGGCCTCTTCCCCCACGGGGTAGGCGGACACGTTGCTCCTCTGGTTGGGCCCCGGCGAAGCCCTCCTGGCGTCGTGAAGGGAGAACCGGCTGTGATGAGCCCGAGCGCTGGTGTCATTCAGATACAAGATCAGCGAGGGCGACACCAGGAGAGCCACGTCAAACGGGCCGTCCCGTGCCGAAGGACGCCGCGGCTGCTCTCGTGTGCACGTAAAATTTACAGACATGCGAATCTTCTTGTTGGAGCCCACCAGAGGCTGAAGGAGGGTGGTCACATCGACCTCAATCCATCTGTGTTTCTTGCCAAATTCAAACTGCGAGTTCAAGGTAAAGGAGTGTGGAGCTCCAGGGAGACTCTCGCCAGAAGGCCCTGGCAACTTTATCACCAGGTTGCAGGTGCACTTGACAGCAGAGGGAAGAGAAACCGAGTTGTTGACAGTGTACAGCAAGACTGACTTGAGCAGGCGCTCGACAGCAGTGACACGGTCCAGGTCAAACAGCAGGTCCACGGATGGAAGGATCCCTGGGAAGAAAAACAATCCACCAGTCGTGCTTGAATATGAATCAAACATCATGGGGAAGTCAAGGAATTAGCACTTCATAGTATTTCTCCCTTCTCTCCACCCACCCCTACTTCCTCAGTCCTCAAGAGGAGGAGGCGGGTTCATATGAAAAGAACATAATTCCCAGCACCACACTGGACGTTTTATCTCCAGAGAGTCAGGCAGATTTGGCGGTGAACTAAAGCAACAGGGAATCATATTCTGAAGTTTCTTTCTTTCTTTCTTCAGATACAGTTTCACTCTGTCACCCTGGGCTACAGTGCAGCGGCATCATAGTAGCTCACTGCGACGTCAAACTCCTGGGCTCAGGCAATCCTCCTGCTTCAGCCTCCCGAGTAGCTGGACTACAGGTGCCCACCACACCTGGCTAACTTTTCTATTTTTAGTAGAGATGGGGTCTTGTGCTTGGGCTCAGGCTGGTCTCGAACTCCTGAGCTCAAGCGATCTTCCCCCGTCAGTCTCCCACAGTGCTAGGATTACAGGTGTGAGCCACTGCCAACAGCCTGAAGTTTCATTCTTAATTTGCTCCAAACACAGAGACTTTGAGACTCTAGAGGGAAAACCATATAAAATATTTATCAGTCTTGTTAAGATGACGTTCTAACCCCCGGTGAATGGAGTCAATTAAAAAAACTTAATTGTCCAAGGTAATTTAGAACATTTGTGATTGAAAACAGATGCTCCAAACCCACTATAATAAAACAGGATGTTAAGGAAGGAGGAAGAGTTTTTATTTTTTTTATTTTTTATTTATTTATTTTTTTTTGAGACAGAGTCTCACTTTATTGCCCAGGCTAGAGTGAGTGCCGTGGCGTCAGCCTAGCTCACAGCAACCTCAAACTCCTGGGCTCAAGCAATCCTGCTGCCTCAGCCTCCCAAGTAGCTGGGACTACAGGCATGCGCCACCATGCCCGGCTAATTTTTTTCTATATATATTAGTTGGCCAATTAACTTCTTTCTATTTATAGTAGAGATGGGGTCTCGCTCTTGCTCAGGCTGGTCTCGAACTCCTGAGCTCAAATGATCCGCCCACCTCGGCCTCCCAGGAGGAAGAGTTTTTAAAGAGCCACAGCTGCCCTGTTGGGTTATAATGATTTTTTTTTAAGTCATAAGCTAGCGAGTGTAGGATTTTTAAGGCAGGGATCCTCTCTCACACATACAAGACACCAGGCTGAGTCAAAGTGTTGACTAACACTTTGTTCTTGTAAGGACCCACCGTTCCAAATGCGGACTTAAGCTCTCCCCTCACAGAAAGCAACAAACAAGAAGAAAATAAACTGATTAACAAAGCACACCAATAGCTTTAAGAGAGATTTTAGGCACATTTCTGGGCCAACAAATTGGTGAAATGGAACACCTCCAGCCTCAGCCTTCCCAAGCCATGAAGTCTCATAGCTTTAAGGTTCTATCATATTAGCCCAACTTAACCAATGACGGCATCAGGAAGAAAACAGTAAGACTGAGTACCAGATTTGTTTCAATTGGATACTGAGTACCAAGCAAAATAAAACGCAGTATAAGGAGCTAGGCCCAGCTCCTTTCTGTAACTGAAGTGCAGCATCTTAATTTTTTTTTTTTTTGAGACAGAGTCTCACTTTATTGCCCAGGCTAGAGTGAGTGCCGTGGCATCAGCCTAGCTCACAGCAACCTCAAACTCCTGGGCTCAAGCAATCCTGCTGCCTCAGCCTCTCAAGTAGCTGGGACTACAGGCATGCACCACCATGCCCGGCTAATTTTTTCTATATATATTAGTTGGCCAATTAATTTCTTTCTATTTATAGTAGAGATGGGGTCTCGCTCTTGCTCAGGCTGGTCTCGAACTCCTGAGCTCAAACGATCCGCCCACCTCGGCCTCCCAGAGAGCTAGGATTACAGGCTTGAGCCACCGCGCCCGG
>VSMD01015189.1:11895-91139 GCA_008750895.1 Mirza zaza | reverse complement strand
ACCACCAACTGGTTTTGTAGCAGTGGCGAGGACCTTCTCCTTCTTTTTCTTTTCAACCTTGGATTTAGCCACTGAGTATTTCCTCTTGTACATGGCCTTCCTAGTGTACATGGCAGATCGGGAATATCTGCCGATTCCTCTGATGAGAACAGGATTTCGGCTGCAGTGTGGCTTCCCCTTCTTAACCTTTTTAGCCTTGAGGTTAGTCTTTTTCACTTTGCCACCGGCATCAGCCTTCTTGGCTTCAGGTTTCTTCTCTTTAGTATCCAGCTTCTTCTCAACTTCTTCACCCACCATCTTGCAAGATGGGAAAGAGCGTTAGTAAAGTTTTAGATTCAGAAAATCTAGGATTAGCTTTGTAAACTGGAAGTATAGATTGCAATGAATTTCTATTACATTGAAACAGTGCGGATAACCTTTGGGGTGTATAGTGGATATAATGGATTTGACATGTTGGAACCAACAAATAATCTATATAAAATATTTTTTATCTGTTTGACTATTGGCTTTAACTTGGCTTATTGTTTGGTATTTAAATTATGTGTTTCCTTTTGTTAAAATGTGCATATATCAAAAGTGATTTGAACTTGTAACACATTAGATTTGAGTCTCTGGGAAAATACGGCCATATTTTCATAAAATCATAGAATCTGTGTTTAGGGTAAGAACTTGAGAGGTCATCTAGTCCATTCACTTCCCAGTTTAAAACTTTTAAGGGGTAAACTTCTTTTAATCTAGGATCAATTGAGGATCCGAATATCCTACTATCAGTAATGCTTATCACCAAACCAGATTTGGAACTAGTGTATCATCGTAATTTAGAAGAATGTGAAAAATAAATTCTAAAACATTTCCACTTTAAAATTTCCACAACAGTTTGATCAACATTATGCTATTTTCCTTCTATACAGGATTTGAATGAAGCAGCAAAAATTTGGAATCAAATCTACTTAATTTAATTTGTTTTAGTATACAGGCATATTTCACTCTGGTCAAAGTTATGTTTCTTAACTATCTTATACTTCAGAAAGAAGTTAGCAAATCCTTTAATAAAAGTGCAAAACATCGACAGCAAATAATTGCAGAGCATGTCATGGTCAGTGTGCTGAGTTCTGGTTTACAGTGCTGAAAAAACAAACGTGGTTTGTACTCTCTCTGAGTTTATTGCCTAGTGGAGAAGATAAACGTTAAACAATTTTTTTATGTTATTTTTGCTTATGGCACAATAGAGCACTAGTCAGTTTTTAATGATCTTGGGTATTTATCTACCTTCCAACTAGTTTGTCCTTAGGGAACAGGAGCATAAATAAAATAATTGCCAGTGCCTAACTATTGCATAATAATTTTGAAGTCTAATATAAATGTTTCTTTTGTTATTTTGTTTTGTTTTGTTTTGTTTTTTTGAGATAAAGTCTCTGTTGCCCCAGCTAGAGTGCTGTGGCGTCAGCCTAGCTCACAGCAACCTCAAACTCCTGGGCTCAAGCAATCCTTCTGCCTCAGCCTCCTGAGTAGCTGGGACTACAGGCATGCACCACCATGCCCAGCTAATTTTTTATATATATATTAATTGGCCAATTAATTTCTTTCTATTTTTAGTAGAGACAGGGTCTCACTCTTGCTCAGGCTGTTTCGAACTCCTGACCGTGAGCTGTCTGCCTGCCAGCCTCCCAGAGTGCTAGGATTACAGGCGTGAGCCACCGCGCCCAGCTAAATGTTTGTTTGTTTGTTTGTTTTCTTTTCTTTGGTTTTTTTTTTTCTTTTTTTTGAGACAGCAACCTCAAATCCCTGGGCTCAAGCAGTCCTTCTGCCTCAGCCTCCCCAGTAGCGGACTACAGGCGTGCGCCACCATGCCCAGCTAATTTTTTCTATATATATCAATTGGCCAATTAATTTCTTTTTATTTATAATAGAGATGGGGTCTCGCTCTTGCTCAGGCTGGTTTAGAACTCCTGACCTCAAGCAATCCGTCCGCCTCGGCCTCCCAGAGTGCTAGGATTACAGGTGTGAGCCCCTGTGCCCAGCCTAAATGGTTTTTGAATAAGCACCATTATTGGTCTTTTCCAGTTATTATGGATTGTAAGCAGGTGATTATCCATGCCACATTTCTATAGTCAACTTCGTTGGTGTTGGTTGCCAAACTAAAACTTTGAAGCAAGTGATTAAGAAGAGAAGACCCTACTAGTAGAAGGGAGAGCAGGAATGCCAGGAATCCATCTTGGACTAGTTGAGGGCATTATAAGATATTCTGGGTTTGGAAATGCCAAAAAATAAGTATGCTTTGAACATCCCACAGCCGTAAAATCAGCCCTAACAAAAAGAGAAAGCTTTTGCCTATGTGTATAAGGCATTAGGATACAAATCGAACTGTTTATAGGGATTATTTGGGAGTGGCCATGTTATTAAATGGAACAGTAGTGTGGGCTTTCACTTCTTTATTGTGTACAAAATTTTAAAGTGATGGGAATATATGTGAATTTTACTTTTTTTAAATATTTCAGTATTTTGTCCAAATAAACAGGCAAAAAGGTAGTGCTGTATGTATTACTATGAAAAGACATCCAAAATCTGTTATATATAAAAAAAAGAAGCCAGAGCAAGAGCGAGACCCCATCCCTACAAAAAAATAGAGAAATTAGCTGGATGTGGTGGCACATTCCTTCTAGTCCCACCTACTCAGAGGCTGAGGCAGGAGGATCACTTGAGCCCAGGAGTTTGAGGTTGCAGTGAGATATGGTGATGCCACTGCACTCTAGCCTAGGGGACAGAGAGAGCAAGAAAGAGACCCTGTCTCAAAACTATATTATCCCAATTTATAAAGCGATGTATAGAAAACATTTTGAAAGACAGTTACTAAAATTTATTATCATTTATTACATTTCAGTGAAGAATTAGTGGGATGGAGATTAATTTGTGTTTCTTGTGTTTTTGTAAGGTTTGTACTTTTTACTATTTATGCGTTATCCTTTTAAGTTACTTTTCTTTTTATCAGCTGTTGTTTCAGTACTTGTCATTGCCTTTCTCCTTTGTTGGATCTTCTGTTAGTACTGGCTTTTAGATACTTTCCTTGTTTTACTCCCTTTGGGTAGGAGGAGGAACCTTCCAGTGCTTCCTGTGGCGTCTCTTCTCACTCTTGATTCTGTTAGACTGACTGAATATAGGAATCTAGGTTGAAAAAAATGTGTTGTTCAAAACTTTGAAGGATATGTTACTTTTTAAAAAATCAAATATCTCCAAACATATAAAGTAGTAAAAAATATACCGCAATGAACACAACCTAAGAAGTAAAATGATTGAGCTATGTGTGTGGTATCTATCTTCCACCACCATCTTGATTTTGGTATTTAATCATTCCCTAGTGTCTTTCCTTTGTATTTGTGCATTTTTAAATAATAGGTATTAATAATAATATCTATGTTTTTCAGCTTTGCGAAGTGTGCTTTATATATTATTCTGAAATTTTTAACAGTTAACATAATGATTTTAAGATTTGTCTATATTTGTATGTGTAGCTTTTGCACATTCTTCACTGGTGTGTAGAATTTTGTTTTGTGAATTTATCATTCTTTTTTTTTGAGACAGAGTCTTGCTTTGTTGCCCAGGCTAGAGTGAGTGCCGTGGCGTCAGCCTAGCTCACAGCAACCTCAAACTCCTGGGCTCAAGCAGTCCTGCTGCCTCAGCCTCCCGAGTAGCTGGGACTACAGGCATGCGCCATTCATTTTTTCTATATATATTAGTTGGCCAATTAATTTCTTTCTATTTTTATAGTAGAGAGGGGGTCTCGCTCTTGCTCAAGCTGGTTTCGAACTCCTGACCTTGAGCAATCCGCCCACCTCGGCTTCCCAGGATTACAGGCTAGGATTACAGATGTGAGCCACCGCGCCCGGCCCACTTTCATATTATTTTGATGCATAGAAGTTTTATACTTTATTGTAGTAAACCTAAATTTTTTAATTGAAACACAAAATTTATTTCTTTTTATGATTTTTTGTTTTCTGTGCCTCGTTGCCTTTTTAGAAAACAGTTATATCAGCTAGGCACGATGTGGCTCATGTCTGTAATCCTAGTACTCTGGGAGGCCAAGGCGGGAGGATTGCTTGAGCTCAAGAGTTCGAGACCAGCCTGAGCAAGAGCGAGACCCCGTCTCTACTAAAAATAGAAAGAAATTAGCCAAACAACTAAAAAAAAAAAAAAGAAAAAGAAAAAATTAGCCAAACACAGTAGCGCGTCCCTGTAGTCCCAGCTACCTGAGAGGCTGAGGCAGGAGGATCGCATTACCCCAGGAGTTTGAGGTTGCTGTGAGCTAGGCTAAGGCCACAGCACTCTAGTCCAGGCAACAGAGTGAGACTCTGTCTCAAAAACAAACAAACAAAAACCAAGTTTTATTGTATAATTGACATTTAATAAACTGCTCATACTTGAAATGTACAATTTGGTAAACTTTGGCATATCTTTAAACTCATAAAACCATCATCATATATCAAGATAACAGTTATACTCATCATCCATAGAAGTTTCTTCCTACCTTTTTGTATTCCCTATTTCTTACTGTCCTCCTTTACACATACCTTTCAGTCCCTGCTCAGCTACTGATCTGCTTACTGTCTCTATAGGTTAGATTGCATTTTTCAGAACTTTATAGAAATACTATAATCATATAATTTCTTTTCGGCCTCTTTCAGTATAATTATATTGAAATTCATTTATGTCTTGTATATCAATAGTTAATTCCTTTTATGGATGAGTATTCAATGTATGAATATATCATGATTTGTTTATTCTTTTACCTGTTAGACATTTGGGTTGTTTCCAGTTTTTGGCTACTACATATCAAGCTGCTGTCAACATTCCATGAGTAAGTCTTTAAGTGGACAAATGCTTTTTTCTCTTTCTCTTGGGTAAATACCTACATGGCATGGTAGGGTCACATGAAAGATTTTCCAAAGTAATTGTATCATTTTACATTCTCATCAGCACTGTATGAGAGTTCTAGTTTTCTGCCTCCTGGCCAACACTTGGTGTGGCCAGTCTTTTTAATTTTACCTACTCTAAAATGTGTGGCAGCTCATTGTAATTCTCAGTTGTTATTTCCCTAATGACTTCTTATGTTGCGTATCTTTTCATATACTTATTTGGTATCCTTGCATCTTCTTTAGTGAAGTGTCTGTTTAGATCTTTTGCTGTTAAAACAGTTAGATTTTTGGCTGGGCATGGGGGCTCATGGCCTGTAATCCTAGCACTCTGGGAGGCCAACGCGGGCAGATTGTTTGAGCTCAGGAGTTCGAGACCAGCCTGAGCAAGAGCAAGACCCCTTCTCTACTAAAAATAGAAAGAAATTAGCTGGCCAACTAAAAATATATAGAAAAAAATTAGCTGGGCATGATGGCGCATGCCTGTAGTCCCAGCTACTTGGGAGGCTGAGGCAGAAGGATTGCTTGAGCCCAGGAGTTTGAGGTTGCTGTGAGCTAGGCCGACAGCATGGCACTCTAGCCTGGACAACGGAGTGAGACTCTGTCTCGGAAAAAAAAAAAAAGTTAGATTTTCTTATTGTTGACTTTTGAAAGGTGTGTGTATAGATGTGTGTTTCTAGATACAAACCCTTTGTTAGATATATTTGTTGCAAAAATTTTCTCCTAGGTTGTGCCTTGTCTTTTAATCTCTTAACATTGTATTTCGAAGAACACAGCTTCTTAATCTTGATAAAGTTTAGTTTGTTAACTTTTTCTTTTATGGATTGTGTTTTTCATGTTTTGTCTAAGAAATCTTCCTAACCAAGAGCACAAAGATATCCTGCTGTGTTCTCCTATAGAGATTTTATAGTTTTAGGTTTTACTTTTAGGTCTGTGTTCCATTTGGAGTTAATTTTTGTATATGGTATAAGGGATGGATGGAAAATTCATTTATACGTATGTATACATATGATTTTATACATATATATAAATGATCGTCTAAATGTTCCAGCACCATTTTTGAAAATAGTGATCTGTTCTCCACTGAATTATCTGTCTGCCTTGTTGAAAATTAGCTGTGTGTATATGAGTCTATTTCGGGATTCTATTCTGTTTGATTTATCTGTTTACTCTGATGCCAATACCACACTCTTGTGTTACTTTTTCAAACAGAAAACATAATATTATGAAAGTTCTGTATTATATGTAGACAGCCAAGGGCTGGAGGGAGGGGGAACATTGGGAGTTATTTTTTAATGGGTTCAGAATTTCCGTTTTATAAGATAACAAGAGTTCTGTTGATGGATATTGGTGATGGTAGCATAACAATGTGAATGTACTTAATGCCAGAGAACTGTACACTTAAAAATTGTTCAGATGGTGAATTTCTTTTCTTTCTTTTTGAGACAGAGTCTCGCTTTGTTGCCCAGGCTAGAGTGAGTGCCGTGGCGTCAGCCTAGCTCACAGCAACCTCAAACTCCTGGGCTCAAGCAGTCCTGATGCTCAGCCTCCCGAGTAGCTGGGACTACAGGCATGCGCCACCATGCCCGGCTAATTTTTTCTATATATATTAGTTGGCCAATTAATTTCTTTCTATTTATAGTAGAGACGGGATCTTGCTCTTGCTCAGGCTGGTTTCAAACTCCTGACCTTGAGCGGTCCGCCTGCCTCAGCCTCCAGAGTGCTAGGATTACAGGCGTGAGCCACCGCGCCTGACCCTGTAAATTTCTTATTATATGTATCTTACCACAGTTTTTAGAAAAGCTATTTTACAATGTCTTGTGTAAAATGTGTTCTTAGTTAATTTCAGTTGACTGATTTTTAAAATATCAGACCCAGAGGGGTTGTCTGGTAAATGATGGGATAGAGATTTGAATCTACAGCCAAAAGGCATATTATTTCACTCTATTAGACAATGTGATAAGGCTTAAGAAGTGTTGTATTAATTGATCAGTCTTTTGGTAATAGTGACTCACTACAGCAGAAATAAAGGATGGTTTGAATGTCTTCCTACCTCCCTTTAGTCTTCCTTTTACATACTCACCCTATTTCTATTTCTTGAAAATTTTCATCTATAATCTCAGAACTTAAAAGTTAACTCTTTTTTTGGGTGTATTTTTTATTGTGGTAGAGTATACACAACATAGAATTTATCATTTTAACAATTTTTAAGTGGAATTATGTACATTCACATTGTTGTGCATCCATCACCTCCATCCATCCATCTCCAGAACTTTGTCATCTTCCGAATACGAAACTTGTGTACCCATTAAACACTAACTCCCCATTCCCTTCTTTTCCCAGCTTCTGGCAACCACCAGAATTTGTCTCTATGAATTCGACTACTCTAGATACCTCATATAGGTAGAATTATACAGTGTTTGTCTTGTTGTAACTGGCTTGTTTCACTTATCATAATGTCCTCGAGGTTCGTTCATATTGTATCATGGGTCAGATTTTCTTCCCCTATAAGACTGAATAATATTCCATTGTGTGTATATATCACATTTTGTGCATCCATTCATCTGTTAATGGACACTTGGGTTGCTTCCACCTTTTGGCTATGTATGTGAGAATAATGGTGCTATGAACATGCATGTACAAGTATGTCTTCAAAACCCTGCTTTCAGTTCTTTTGTACATTCCTGAAGTGGAATTGCCAGATCATATGGTAATTCTGTTTAATTTTTGGAAAACTCACAATGTCATTTTCCCCAGAAGCTGCACCATTTTACATTTCTACCAGCAATGCACAGAGCTTCCATTTTTTTCTACATCCTTGCCAATACTTGTTATTTTCTGTTTTTTTGATAATAGCCTTCCCAATGGGTGTGAAGTGGTATCTCATTGTGGTTGTTATTTGCACTTCTCTAATTGGTGGTGTTTTGGATCTTTTCATATGCTTCTTGGCCATTTGTGTATCATCTTTGGAGAAATGTCTATTTAAGTCCTCTGCCTATTTTATAATTGGGTTTTTGGTTTTTTTCTATGTTTCTTATTTCCCTGTTTTCTCCTAAAGCCTATATAGCTTTAGCCCATACATTTAGGTCTTTGATCTATTTCAAATTGGCTTGATATGGTATAAGGTAAGGATCCAGCTTCATTCTTTTGCATATGAATATCTGGTTTTCCTAACACTAATTTAATGAAAGGCTGTCCTTTTCCCACTGAATGGTCTTGGTTTTTGTATATGGTGAAAATCATTTGACTACATATACAAAGATTAATTTCTAGGCCTTCTTTTAGATTCCATTTTCTTTTATAGATACCTCTGTAGTAATTAAAATTTAAGATTATATGATTAAAGGAACACATAAAAAATTTTATTCAACCCACAACAGTGATAAAATTAAAAAATAAAAAAAATAAAAATAGTATCATATCTCTATCAAGCTGACCTTTGAAAAGTTGTATTTAAATTATAATATCTAATAATTTTGACAGTTTCTCAATCTGTCTATATCTTAACACTGATAATAGGAATGTAAATTGGAACAAATTTTCTGGAGCAGAATTTGACACCGTGTAAAGCCTTAAAAATTATGCACCCAGCAATTCCATTTATAGGGCATTATTCTAAGAAAATTGTCTTGCATACATGGAGAAAGTATAGGGGTGTTCATCTTAATGTTATGTGTAAGAGTGCAAAGTTAGAAACCATAATGTCCATAATTAGAGAATTGGGTAATAATTGTGGTATCCATATAAGGTTATACAGCCATAAAAACACTGATGTTGAAGAACACTTAATAATAAATGGAAAGACATACAGCATGATTCCATTAAAATGCTTCAATTTAGGCATTAAAAAAAAACCCTGAAAATTATTATTACCTGTTAACAATAGTCTATTTCTAGGTGGTGGTATTATGGATTATTGAAATTTTTGATTTTACATAGGTATTTAACAATAAATGATTTTAATGACAAAACAGCAAATGGTATTTTTAAAAATTGAAAAGGAATTGAAGCTAGAAAGCATAGTTAAATCTCATGACAGAATCAGTATCTAAAAATAATCTTAGTAGGCTGAGATGATGGACTGAATCCAGTGAAATTTAATCAGGATGGATGAAAATGTATAGGTAGATAGAGTAATAAGTCATGTTTCTGGTTTTAAAAAAATCAACTTAACCAATATAGAAAGTGAGGCTAGTGGCATAGTGGCAGATTATTAGAAGACTTGGAGGTTTTAATTTACTTTAGCCACTTTCTCAGTGTAAGCTGCCAGCTGCTCTCTTCCCATTTCATCTCATACTCAGCTTAGTCTGTTGATGGGAAACCTCCGGTGCTTCCTCATTACTGACATTTAAGTTTCTTCACCATTTGCCCCCATCTGTTCCAGTCATTTAGTTGCCTGTTTGTCTTTTCTGACTTTGTTCAAGTTGTTCTCTCTTTGGAGTCCTTCTGTCCCCCTCACCTCACATTTTAAAACTTGACCCATATACTTCAGAGACCCTGCTGAAGTGCTGCCCCCTCCTGGAGGTCTACCCTTTGTAGTGAAGTCACATTTAATAGTTTTATATCACAATTTATAATCAAATTTTTAATTCTGGGAATTTCATGTGTTGAGAAATATAAATCAAAATAAGGTTTCTTTCTGTGCAAAATTGGAAATAACGAAAACCCTTCTCCATTAAAAAATCACCTAACTTCTGTTGCCATAGGACATAAATGAGCTTTAAAAATAAACATCAGCTCAGCCTTGGTGCAGTGGCTTATGCCTGTAATCCTAGCACTTTGGGAGGCCGAGTCAGGAGAATTGCTTGAGGCCAGGCGTTTGAGACCAGCCTGAGCAAGAGTGAGACCCCATCTCTACAAAAATTAGAAAAATTAGCTGGGTGTGGTGACAGGCACCTATAGTCCTAGCTACTCTGGAGGCTGAGGCAGAAGGACTGCTTGAGCCCAGGAGTTTGAGATTGCAGTTGAGCTGCGATCATGCCATTGTGCTCTGGCCCAGATAACAGAGTGAGACCCTATCTCTAAATAAATAAATAACAAAAATAAATAAGCACTAGCTATCTTTTGTCAGTTTTGCATGAACCATCAGCATTCTAAAGTACTGGATGTCAGTGCTATTGCTGGAAAACTTTCCCCAGAAGTCATTTTAGAATGGAAATTAGATACTGTAAACTCTTAGGAAGAAATGCAAATAATGACCATGATACTACTTGCTGCAAAATATTTTGGTAACAAAGCTAATGCTTAGGTGGTGGAAAGCAGAATTTAAAAGCCCATTTAAAATAGTTGTAGACTTGTGCATTCTGAAGAGATAAGGCATAGTGATTAAGTGTGGACTTAGGAGCCAGATGGCTCTACTTCAAGTCCTGAATCTAACACTTACCTACTGGATGACTTTGGAAAAATAACTTATCTCTCTTTTTCCTTATTTTTTAAAATGGGCTGATAATAAATATCTAGCTCTTAGGGTTATGAGTATTAAATAAGATGATGGTATGTAAACAGCTCTTAGGGAAATGCCTAACCCATACTATGTGCTCAATAAATGTAACTATAATTATTTCATTAGAAAAGTTAGTCCTGAACTATGTGAGTTTTAAATTAGAATGTATCCCTTGCCTAAAACATGACCATCCTGAAAGAAATTCTCCTCTTTTACAGTTTCAAAGAATAGCTAGGATGCTGCTGCTAAGCTCTTTGAAACCATGTAGTGAGGAATGTAGATAGAATTGAAAGTGAGGGGAGAATTTTTTCCCTTTGTAAATGTAGCAATGCTCACTAAAGAAAATTTAAGAAGTTTAAAAAAGTAAAAAGATGACAAAAAGTGGTTCATAATCCTATTATTACCCCAATGCTAACCATATTAGCATTTTAGTTTATTCTAGTCATCTTTTTCCTATGCATTAGGTTTTTTTTTTTTAATTACAAATAGATGTGATTATAACATAGATACAGAACTGGAAGGTATTTAGCCTAGAGAAGTAAACCATTGTAGCAGTCCAATTGAGGGATGTTGGGGGCCTGGTTTAGGTCAGTGGCTATAGAAGTAAAGCATAGGGACAGGAAACAAAGATATTCCTAAGGTAGTATCAATAAACTTTGGTGTGGTGATTTCAACGATAGTTTTTTTAGCCCTGGCTCCTGAAAGGAGGCAGATGGGACACAGGAGAAAGAGCATATTTGCTGGGGGAGATGCTTGGTTTTGGACATGTGGAGTTTGAGATTTGAATAGGACGTCCAGATGGAAATGTATAATGGGCAGTTGAGGTAGACAGCAAGGATTTGAGAGAGTGATTCAAGGGTAATCTGCCTTGGTGAATGAGAGCACCCTGGTAAGAATGTTTAGAATAGTCAAACATTGTGCCTAACCGGGCTAATTTTTTACATGTATGTAGCTCTTTAAGGGCAGTAATAGTGTCTCCATCCCTAGTTCCCCAGCACAGTACTACCACATAGTAGATGTTTGAGGTATAAATGAGTTTACTGAAACAAAGGAAGGAGGCTATTAGTTTGGTTTCTGTAGAATGAACTTGGAGGGGGATGATCATACTTACCATTTATTGCCTCTTTTTTATTTTTGTTGGTGTCTTTTAAAATTTGAATTCCTGAAGAGACCTCAGTTTTTTTCTTTAATACTTCTGGTGGAATTTTGTTTACATGAGGTACTTGAAATGTTATTTGAATGGCTATAATTCATCCAGCCTAATCTTGCATTTTAAAAAAAAAGATGATAGTGAAGAAGATCGTTTCAGTGATTCTTTAAATGCCCAGGGTATGCTCAAAGTATGTTGAGACCTCACTATTTAATTTGAACTAACATATGAGGGGTAGGGATTTAGGAATATAAAAAAGTATAAATCAGTATAGGACAAACTATAAATAATTCCACGAGGTATTGAATCTTTGAAATTACTTGTGGAAGGAGGACAGGTGGATTGTGGATAGATCTACCCCATCTGTGTGCACTCTGTCCTTCTCTTTGCTTACTTTAGTTTGCAGTTGGTTAATTTGCGTGTGTGGTTTCAGCTGTCATGTGTGTTGACTCATTCTAAAAGATCCATGAGGATAGGCCTCATGTCTTTTTCTCCCAATGTCTAGTGCTAGTATGTATAATAGGCTATCAATAAATATTTGTCAAGTGAAAAAAATGCTGAATATATTCAGCAAACATTTAGTGAGAACTGAGAATGTCTTGTGGGGGTGGAATTGGGTAGAGGAGTGGTAGGCCTGTAAAGATTGATAAAACATAACATTAAATCTGGTACGGAATATAAATTTTAAAACTCCTTTGATTGTTAGATTAGCCGATGCAGACAATAAGTAATTTGCTGACCTAAACCAGAATTTCTTTGTAACATAAATTTTAATAAATTCCTTAAGGGACATTAGATGAAATCTTATTTACATAGCAGATAAGCACATATTCTGCATTCCTTGTCTCTACTCATTTAGCTGGGAAACAGGATTGTTTTGGGATCAGTTTTATGATCCTCTCTTATTGTTTTTTTATTTTATTAAAATTTGGGATTTGATTAAATGGTGACATGATGTTCTTCTGAAATGACAGAAGCCCACTTATCTAAAGTGACTATGACCAAGTAGCAAGATGCTTGAATATGTATACAAAAAATAGCATAACTGGCTATGATGATTCAGGTATGCAAAGATCAGATAACCCCATATCTTAATAAAGAGAGCTTTTACTATATATGGTATAATGGTTTATCATACATCTCATTGTAAGGCTTTTTAAAAAAAATAATCAAGACCATGCTAACCGTCAGTTCTCAATTATCAGAACTGATCTAGGAACCATTAATATGGAAACTAAGGCTTCAGAAAATCCAATGGAATGCTACAGTGCAACCGTAACTATCTGTAGTTCTTTAGGCAGAAAAGTCAAAGAGAAGATAGGAAAGTTAGGAATCTTTGAAGAGATTATTCTCTGGGTAATGAATTCATATCAGGTGTAATTTACTCAAGATAAAGCTACCCTCTGGAAGTAAGATCTGTTGAAGTAGCTCCAACCAAAAGCCTATTGGGAACTCCCTTGTCCAGTCAGAATGTGTATTCTAGAGGAAAAAAATGATTGTATCCTGCCTGTGTTAGGCTACAACACATAATTCAAGTCTTAACTAAATATATCAATTAAGCATAGCCAAAACCACATCAATTTTTTTGTCAGAGAAAGGAAGTATACTAACCAGAAAGAGAACAAGTCCATGGAACCTAGAAAAAGAGTGTCCCAGACAAGAATTTGGCAGTGATTTTTCAGCACTGTCCAGGGAGAATAAAAACCAGCTTTCTACTATCATTTGAACAAATTCTTAGTGATAGGACACATATAATTTATCAGGCTTTATCCCAGTTCCATTTACTTTTGGTTTAGATTCCATACTTATCAGATAATTTCTCAGGTGCTGCAATCTGGGAAATGGGGTACCCTGGGTGGTAATATGACTATTCCACATTGTAAGGAAATAAATATTTGGCCTATATCTTAATTTTTTTTAAATAAACTTTTTTTTACAATAAAACATTAACATTTTGTAAATTGGTTAGCATAAATTAATCTGTGGAATCCTTATCAATTTCATGTCTAGAAAAAATGGATTTTATGAAGCCGTAGAGCGGAGGGCCATATTCAGGAATAAGTCTCTTCTTGTAGAAGACAGGGATCATAGTCTTTATTCTTATATAATCAGTGCTTGACACATGGTTAGTGTTCAATTTAATGTATTAACAAAACTCATTATTAAATTTCAGAGATGGTAACCCCAGACCTATAGTGAGAACAGCTATAGGCATTTTATGGCTCTAAGATTTATTCTCATGTCAAAAGGACAGTTCTGCCTTTTCTTTAACTCAACAGAAACAATTCAGTAAGTGATGAAAATAGAATCCTTTAAACAACCCAGAGCCTAAAAAGGCAAATAAAAGATGTATGCATCTGTTAGAAAAAAAGGGAGGGCTAGTACATTTGAGAACAAAGACAATCTGTTTCATTATTTTTATTTGTAAATAATTAAATTTTTAATTTTATTTTTTAGACCCTATTGCAATATGCAAGCAACAAGAATGCATCAGAACATATTGTGTATCTTCTGGAGGTATATCGACTTGCCATCCAAAGCTTTGCCAGTGCACGTCCATATTTAACTACTGAATGTGAAGATGTCCTCTTAGTGCTTGGCAGATTAGTACTGTAAGTTTAAGAACTTAAGTCACTCTTAAAATTGAGTACTGTTGTTCACAGTGTTTGCCAGACTTCTCTTTACGGTGGCTCACATTTATTCTTCAAAGCACTGTTAGAGTCATGCCTTTGAATGACATTTCCTTTGCTTTGAATCTTCATACTCAGGTTCCTAGGGGATACAGTTCAAGTGAAGCTCTAGCCAAGCAACATAATCTTTAACTTGCCTGTAGAGTCTCTTTTCCTACTCAGGCTTGGAATCTGAGAATGATACATTTCTGTCTCCTAGGTATAGATTGATTTAAATGACAGTACCTGGAAACTGTATTAGTCTTTGAGGAACACTTTGGGGAAAACAATATGATATTCTACAATTTGATTATATTATTTGAACCAAGAATAATTTTACTAGCAGAAAATACTAGGGCACAGCATAAAATTTCCACCCTAAAAGTCCATGATCATTTAGCTTTTGTTTTAATATTTGGCTGCCTAGTAGCAGACAAAGTTACACATTTAATGTAATTTTCATCTGCAAATTGAAAAAATACAACAGCTATTCAGTTTTAGCTGGGTATCACCTTATTCAGTGTACAGATTATTTAGTGGGATAACTTCTAGTCTAGATGTTTTGGGGGTTTTTTTCCTCCCACCCTGGCCTTACCTGTTTTCCTTGCTATTCTCCAAAGGCCAAAACTTGTAATACCATACTATTATGGGACACAGCATTCCTAGTTTTATAATCCCATTATTCCTTCTACCAAGTCCTACTTTCTGTATAGCCTATGCCAATCCCTAAGGGGTAAAGTAATACTCTGCAAGATTATAGAGAGGTACTGCTTGATTGGTGTTTTGGGTTGATCTTGAGTAATGGTTAGGGTAGAAAGAAGAAATCCTTTTTTTTTGCTTGGTTTGTTAGAGGTAAAGCCAATCTTTCTGCTTCCTCTGCAAGTGACAGAGACCTATACAGGTGAGAGTTACATGTATTTCTCTCTCCTTCTGAACTGGCAATAGTACGAGCTCCTGTTTTTGTCTCCTGCAGTTAGAATTGTTCCTGTATGAGTATCTCCTCCCACCCAAATAAATTAAATAAAACTGCCTGTAATGTGATTTCTGAAAGGCTTATATTCTTACTAAATGTATTAAAGCAACAATGTAAATATAAACCCCTCTGGTCTTTCTTTTTTTCTCTTTTTTAAAGTTGAAAAGCCAATGTAACAACCTTGAAGAAAATTTTGAAGAGTAAAATAATTTAAAATAGTCTAAACAAACGTAAAATGTATATTCAATATTGCTGTCATAGTGTACTTAATTATTACTGTAACCACCTTAATGTACTTATTTATATTGTAGGAGTTGTTTTGAATTACTGCTTTCAGTGTCTGAAAGTGAACTGCCATGTGAAGTCTGGGTACCATTCCTTCAGTCTCTACAGGTGAGTTGATTTAAACTCAAAAAAGTTATCTATATCCAAAATACCTAATTACTCCCAGCAAACTAAAATTGGAAGCTTAGGACAGAAACAAGCTCATTATATGTTGGTATTAAGTTCATAAAATGAGAAAAAGGCATTCCACATGTGTTATTCCACAAGGGAGGGGGTGTGTTAAAAATATGTTTTGTTTCATTTGGTTTTGTTTGACTTTACATAGTTTAGAAATCAATAAAAAAGTTTTCATTGTTCAAAAATAAAGTTTAGACAGAATAAAGCTATCAAATTTAAAATCATACATGGTTACAAAGTAGCAGTATTTGGATCATTCATAGTACACTTGTGTGGTAACCTTCAATATATAAAACATCATATTTTATTACATCTAAGATTTATCTTTTTCCCCCTTAACACTTCAGGAATTGTGCCAAGTATTGTAAGTCTCTGAAAGTAGTCATCATAGATTCTATCTATGCATTTTACTTACGGGAGAAATATTAAATACTTGGGCTCTCACACTGGCTTGATTGTCACCTTTCTTAGTAGGTGAGCAGATCAGAAAGTGGCAAGTTAGGGAGAAAGAGTAGGATAGGAGAAAAAGCAAACACAGTGCCAACAACAGGAGACACATTTGCTTGTTATTGATGGGAATGGGAAAACTACTTCAAACTACTTAAATAACTAATTTATTGTGAAAAAAAGACATAAATAAGAGCACTCATTCGTTTATTGATCACTAATTATATGCCAGGCACTGCTTTATACTATGTTTTACATGTTTTATATCTTTTAATCAAATTATAAACTTTATAATGTGGGGATTATTTAAATCTCCATTTACAGATGGGAAGATAGTCATAGAGAGATTAATTAGCTTTTCCAAAGTTACACACAGATTCAAACCCAGACCTTACTTTGTTAACTGCTTACTCGAGGATACAGGCTCTTTAGTAATTTGGACCTGTTTCATATAGGTACAAATTTGCATACATCAGATCTCATTATCTGGAAGTTTCTTTCCTCTGGAATATATAACTCCAAATGAAATGATATAATGTTAATGTTTTTGCTTTGTGAGAGAAAAGGATTCTTTGTCATGTTTTGGCCTAGTTTATCCCTGTAATGCAGTCCTAATTTCTCACATATCCATACAGCTACTAAAATAATCTTTCATGCATAGCACATTGATTTTTGTCACTATATCTTTTGAAGCTTGCCGGTAGTTTTGTCCTGGCATATGGCATTTTGAAAGAACAAATCTACTACTTATTCTTATTAGAGCTGTTACTGTTATTTTTTATTAATAAAGGTTGAGTATCCCTTATCCGAAATGCTTGGGGATGTTTTAGATTTAGAGTTTTTTCTGATTTTGTGATATTTGCATTATACTTACCAGTTCAGCATCCGTAATCCAAAAATCTGGAATGTTCCAATGAGTATTTTGTTTGAACATCATGTCGGTGCTCAGAAAGTTTTGGATTTTGGAGCATTTTGGATTTGAGATTTTTGGATGAGGAATACTCATCCTATATCCTCATTAGAGAGAATACGGTCTTACATTTCTTCATTCTTTTTTTACATTGTTTGCTTGAAAAAAAATAATTGTCCTTTTTTCCATTTGTGTAAGTTTTTAGGGTTTATCAGACATGTAGGGTATGTTTTTGAATATGTATTCAGTAAAATAAATGCAGTAGGTGTGCAGGTAGGTGTAAGACATGGTCCCTGTTGGAATCTGAAAGATAAAACCCTGAATTTTTCTTGTTTTATGTGATAAATGGACAAGGCAGGAGATGGTATTGAGGATACTTTTGGCTAAGAGAATAGTTTTTGTCAGAGCATACCACAAAATAATTCTTAGTCCCTGTTTACAGCTGTGTAACCCTTCCAGACTTTTTTCCTATGGATATAAAAATATACACTCTGAAATAGATTTTTTGGGGTGGGGGGGACAGAGTCTCACTCTTTTGTCCGGACTAGAGTGCCGTGGCATCATCATAGCTCACAGCAACCTCAAACTCCTGGGCTCAAGCAATCCTTTTGCCTTGGCCTCCCGAGTAGCTGGGACTACAGGCATGAGCCACCATGCCCAGCTAATTTTTTCTATATATTTTTAGTTGTCCAGCTAATTTCTTTCTTTCTTTTTTTTCCCAGTAGACATGGGGTCTCACTCTCACTCAGGCTGTTCTCAGTCTCCTGAGCTCAAACAGGCCGCCCTCCTTGGCCTCCTAGAGTGCTAGGATTATAGGCATGAGCCACCGTGCCCGGCCTAACATAGATTTCTTAATAGAAAATGAGAGCTTATTTTCTGCAAACTTGTTTTTTTACTAAATAATTATCATGGACATATGTCTAGAATTGCATATATAGATTCCTTTTTTGATGATTGCCTAGAATTCTATTTTGTGGTTGTACCATTAATTAACCAAATTGCTTTGGTATTTATTGTAAATGGTGTGAGAGTAAGCATCTTGTGCTGGTATTTCTATATAGTAGATTTCAAGAAGTGAGCTAGGATGTTTTCACCTTGAAAGAAATCTAAGTTTTAAAATTATTTTTTAAATGCCATTATGGTTTTTAAAGACTATATTTAAAGTGTATTTTTTTTGTTTTATTTTTTTTACTTAACATGAAGTCTCAGCAGCAAATTAAGGTATGTTTTGAACTTTGATAAATGAGAAAGTAGAAGGCTTTTTTTTTAAACTCAAATTGTGGGTTTTTTTTTTCCAGTTGCTATGTATCATGGTAACCAGATACAGCAAATTGTGAAAAAATTTCACGTGGAATCTTTTTCTTCACTCCAAAATAAATACCTGTCATCCTAAGTTAAATAGAAAGAAGCCTGAGGACACAGGCCAACCTATTAAAGGAAAATTGCAGCGTTAGTTAAATATTGCTGTTAGTAAACTTTTAATTGTAAACATCACTTTCTGTATCAGTTCATATCTTAAGTCCTTTCTCAGCAGAAAATAACTGAGCATATTGGGTGTGTGTGTAGTAAAAGCCTGTCTTATTTTAACATGAAATTTAAACGGGGGGAAATTTTATATCTTATTTTACCTGAGTGAATATATAAAACTATATTCTTAGGTCTGTGAATATTTTTGGCTTATATTTTCCAAAGGAATGTTGCTATAAGTAGAAGCTTATGTTCCTACAGAATTTTGGCAGTTTGAAATAAGGGAAAGGAGGTAAAAATTTTAAAGCATGGGAACAACCTCACTGTAATTAGTGATCCTCACTAGTAATAGAGGACAGCGAGACACATACTTAATCATTTATATAGAGTTAAATTTCTGGCCTTTTTTCCTTCACCTCTTGTATGGAAGATCTTTAACAAACAAACTATTAGCAATTACATTTTGTTTGTTTGCTGATAAGATAGAATGGTAGCTAATAACCTAGACTTCTCATGATATTTTATATACAGCCACCTCATTTAAATAGTAATTTGTTGAAAGAATTTGAACAATTATATAATTGGTGTCAGTAAGTAATATTTCTGTTGGAAAGAATAGGCTGCTTATGTGAATATTGCAGAATCCTTTAAAAGAAAGCTACACCAGTGGCTTTAAAATAATTAAATCAGCTACAACCAGGGCTATCAGGTCTTCAAAGAGTGCTAGTAATATAACCCATATGAATAGTAGGAGACTTCATATATCTTAAAGTAATGCAAGGACCTAAATTAAACTGAAGTGATAATTTTACTAGAGGAGAATTTGGGAAAACATTTTAAAGATATTCTTTAATTTAGTGAAAACTTCCTGGTTTTTTTTTTTTTAATTTGTTTGTTTGTTTTTTAATTTCAGGATATTATGGGAGTACAAATATTTTTGGTTACATGTTATGACTTTGCCATATCCAAACCATGATTTGAGGCCTGCCCTTTCCCCTCTTACAACGCTCACTGCGTCCATTAGTTATGAGTTTACCCACCTCCGACCCCACCACCCCCAAAGAATATTACTACTGTGTAAGCACCTTAGTGTTGATTAGTCAGTGCCAATTTGATGGTGAGTACATGTAGTGTCTATTCTTCCATTCTTGTGGTACCTCACTTCAGAGGATGGGCTCAAGCTCTATCCAGGAAAACATAAGAGGACATGGAACACCCTGGTTTTGTAAAAAAGTGGCAACAGAATTTCACAAAAGCTTTGAGGATAGTCTTTTATTGCTTATTTATTTTTAGAAAACCCAAGTCCTTTCAATTCATAGATGCTCAGATGTATTGAAAAGGCAAAACTTTCTTATATTATTAGCTTGTTTTCTGGAATGCTGTTTTTGTTTTAGGAGTCACATGATGCATTATTGGAATTTGGGAATAATAACCTACAAATATTGGTTCATGTTACCAAGGAAGGGGTGTGGAAAAACCCAATTCTTCTTAAAATTCTGTCTCAACAGCCAGTAGAAACAGAGGAAGGTAAGTCTTAGAACTTTATTGATTATATTGGACAAGGATTTAATTGTGAGAGAGTTGAAATTGACTATGGGTTGCAATTTTGCAAATTTCATTTGTATATATATACCTGGTCATTTTATTTATTTACTTACTTGAATGGTAAAAATTAACAGTTAGCATTGAATGTTTTGCTTAAGTACAGATTCTTACATTTTTTGGGTGGAGTTTTAAGTCTCTGCACCTATTTTAAAATTTCATATTGAATTACAATGTTCACACAAAGTTCCTGAGGTAGAAATGAATAATCTGCTTCTGGTTTTGGTATGTGGTAAAGCTTTTCTCATACTTTTTTCACTGGTTGCAATAGCTGAGGGCCATGAAAAAAAATCCCCAAATAATTGGAATTCATTGTTTTGTAGAGAAATACAAAGGATGAAATTTCTTATTTGCAAAATTGTTAGTTTAAGGCCAGAAAAATTAGAGGCGAAGCTCAGTGGCTAATGCCTATAATCCTAGCCCTTTGAGAGGCCAAGGTAGGAGGATCACTTTAGGCCAGGAGTTCAAGACCAGATTGGGGAAAAAAAAAAAAAAGACCAGATTGGGCAATAGCGAGACCCCATCTCTACCCCCCCCCAAATAGTAATAATAATAATAAAACAAAAAAAGACAAGAAAATTACAGCTTTGAGTTGATATTTGCATTTTAGACACAAAAGTATCTCATTTGATATAGACAACAATTATAACTTCATTTTCTTCAATTTAGTGGACAGTCCAAAGGATCATATTTTGTTAAGTATATTTCTGGCATAAAAACAGATTTCAGAACAATTACTACACTTCTTGGGATATTTTTAGTTGAGGTCTTAGAACAAGCCATTTGAATGTTGATGCCTTAAAATATCCCAGTTAGCTTATTCAACAGATTTGACCACCTACCCATGTACATGATGTTTGGACCTTTCTGAATAGTAAGAAGAGTGGCATAAAGACACTGAGATTGGCCTGGCATGGTGGCTCATGCCTGTAATGTTAGAACTTTAGGGAGGCTGAGGCAGGAGGATCACTTAAGGCAAGGGGTTTGAGACCAGCCTGAGCAACACAGTGAAGCCCCGTCTCTACAAAACATAGAAAAAACATAGAAAAATTAGCCAAGTGTGGTGGTATGCACCTGTAATCCCAGCCACTTGGGAGGCTGAGGTAGGGAGGATTGCTTGAGTCCATGAGGTTGAGGTTGCTGTGAGCTATGATGATGCCACTGTATTCTAGGCTGGGCAACAGAGCAAGACTGTCTAAAAATAAAGACTGTTAGGTTTTTCCTTGGTACCTTTCCTCTGATAATTCTGCTAATCAGTTGTACTGATGAAAAAAAGAATGAGGGAAAGAGTTGTTAAATAGAAAAGAATTTCTTGCTCCAGATGCAAAAAAACAAACAAACAAAAAAAAAAGAGATTGGTGTTTATTGTTTTCTGTTAAGGTCCTCAATAAATGACATCCGTTTGTAAATATATAGGCAGATGGAAGCTAAAATGTCACCTTTAATATTGATAAAACCTGTTAGAGGACAGAGCCAAGTAGTTTCAAAAGCATCCCAGAATTAGATCCTAGTCCAGATAAATCTTTTTTTAAATGGGTCCAAAGGATACTGACAGATAAATCTTGAGTGGGGCAAAGAATGCATGCTTTGTGAGACAGGCTCAAGACCAAGAGGAAAAAGGATGGAGTTGAGTTAAACATCTCCAATGTATTTTCCCATGACATAGTAATCAAATATGTCACCCCACCTCAGGAGTTAATAGTAATTAATTATTTCAACATAGAAAAACATCAAGAAATGGAGAGAAGCCTTGCTCACCTAACATCCTGTGGTATCCTGTCATTCAGTGAAGATTAATTAAGCACCCACTATGTATAAGACTCTGAGTGGGTACATGATATCTATATATATCTAAGGAACTGTACAGAGGACCACAATGTAAGTTGTGGGCAACGTGTGGCTTGCCTACTTTTACAAGTTGCCCTTAATCTAACTTCAAGTCAAAAGTTTAGAAAGCTTTCTTTATATCTCCACTGTTCCTGTAGCTCAGGTATTACATAGTTGATGACAAAAAGCAATGATTATAATCTCATTGATGGTCTTCTGCTCAGTGGGTAGTAATCAGAAGCCTAACCCCCAAGGAACTTAATAAATGCATTTCAGTTTAGATTTGAATTTTTTTTAAAAGGCCTATAAATATTTTTTATTTTTCCTGCCTTAAATTTTGTGTGTCTCCCTCAACTCCCCAAAAGAACCCAGTTTATAACTGAGGTATGCAGTAAGTGCTAATTGTTGACACTTATGCCTGGCATGATCAGTAAAGACACCAGGGAAGAACTGTTTTTTTTAACTGAATTTTAAATGGTCATGCTTTTACGTGATGAAGTATATAGTACAAGATAGTGTCATGATGTCTGCAGATTTCTTTTTCTGAAGAAAAGAGCTAAGTTAAGAAATATGGCAGAATAGTTCAGTTGTTGAATCTGGGTGGGAGGGGAGGGTATAGGATTTAAAATTTTTGTTTATAAGGCCGGGCGCGGTGGCTCACGCCTGTAATCCTAGCTCTCTGGGAGGCTGAGGTGGGCGGATTGCTCGAGGTCAGGAGTTCAGAACCAGCCTGAGCAAGAGCGAGACCCCATCTCTACTATAAATAGAAAGAAATTAATTGGCCAACTAATATATATAGAAAAAATTAGCCAGGCATGGTGGCGCATGCCTGTAGTCCCAGCTACTTGGGAGGCTGAGGCAGCAGGATTGCTTGAGCCTAGGAGTTTGAGGTTGCTGTGAGCTAGGCTGACGCCACGGCACTCACTCTAGCCTGGGCAACAAAGTGAGACTCTGTCTCAAAAAAAAAAAAAATTTTGTTTATGTTAAAATATGTGAAAATAATATGGAAAGGATTACAATTGGGAATAAGTTTTCTCAGTGTACACTTTATTATATTGTTTGGTATATAGAAGCATATGGTTAATTTCCTTTTAAAAATAAAGTAAAAATGATATTTTAAAATGATTTTTAAAATACAAGATTGAGCTATCTGTTAAAAATTGATATAGCAGTGGTTTAACTTTAGTTGTAATATATTGAATAAAATAGGTTGCCTTGTAGAAATAATAGCTATAATTTTCATAGTGTCTGCTGTGTGTTGGACACTGTATTTGTGCTTTTCATATCTCATTTAATCCATACAACAGATGAGAGACTATACATACCCAAGACCATGTAGTTAAAATTGTGGAGGCAGAATTGAGCCCAGATGAGGTGATGTTAAATGTTTTTTGATTGGGGAGTGATAATCTCTCTGTTGCTGAGTATATGGTTTTATTAAACATCTGTAATACATAAAACCTGTGCTTAGTGCTGTAGAGAATACAAAAGTTAACAAGACATGGTATTTGGTCACAAATTACTGACAGCATAAAAAAGGAGATAGACAAATAGTAGCAAGTACTGTTGAATATTTGCTCTGTGCCTGGCATTATGCTAAGTGTCTTATCTACATTTTTGGGATTTCATTAATTCTTTCATTCTTGTGAGATGGATATTACTAACTTTTTTACAGATGAAGAAACTTGAGGTGCAGAGTGGTCAGTTAATTTGTCAAAGGGTCTCACAGCTATGTGTCAGAATCCGGATTCAACCTCAGATCAGAGATTCCAAAACCTGAAATTTTAACCTTTGTACATAATAATCACTTATTACTGTACTTAAAAAGAAAACAGTGTGGTGAAAGAAGTAAAATGCTGTGGGAACTTGGAAGGGAGTGTGTTGGGTAGATAACATGCCTGTTTTTGGGTGTGTTGCCTCCTGTGGGATTTGTAAAATTGCTTAAAACCTCATAAGGCAGATAAATAGAAGAGAATCTGATGTTAGGCAGAATAGGGTATAGGGGAGACAGGTGTGGCAGGAAATAATATGGAGGAATTAGATTGGAGAGAGTTTAAAAAGAATTGCTAGGACATAATAACTAAGTTGATTTCCTTGAGGAAAGGAAGTATCAAGGAAGGATAATGCCAAAAGTTTAATTTCGTATAATTGAGAGAATACCATTACTGAAAATAGAAGTAAAGAATGAGGAACTGTCTGAGTGGAGGGTATGCTTGTGAGTTCATTTGGTAGAATTTAGTGATTGTGGGACTTAAAATCCAAGTGAATGTGATCTGTTTTTCCTCCATGCTTTTTTTTTTTTTTTGAGACAGAGTCTCACTTTGTTGCCCAGGCTAGAGTGAGTGCCGTGGCGTCAGCCTAGCTCACAGCAACCTCAAACTCCTGGGCTCAAGCAATCCTGCTGCCTCAGCCTCCCAAGTAGCTGGGACTACAGGCATGCGCCACCATGCCCGGCCAGTTTTTTTTTTATATATATATATATATATTAGTTGGTCAATTAATATCTGTTTATAGTAGAGATGGGGGTCTCGCTCTCGCTCAGGCTGGTCTCGAACTCCTGAGCTCAAGCAATCCTCCCGCCTCGGCCTCCCAGAGTGCTAGGATTACAGGCGTGAGCCACCTCACCTGGCCCATCCATGCTTTTTGACCTTGGCTACATATTAGAACATCTATGGAATTTTAAACCAAAAAATACACACATTGAGGTCCAGACTACCCTTGCTAAATCAAAATCTCCAGATGTAGAGCTCTGGAATCCAGAACTTTTTGAAGTGCCTTAGGAAATGGGCATTTATATGTCACTGGTGGGTATATAAATTGGTACAATTTTTGAACAGTAATTAGTCAGTATGAGTCAGTATTACAAATGAACAAACCCTTTAATTTAGCAATTCTACTTTGAGGAATTTGTTCTATAGACTTATTTACATGTTTGAAATGAGCTATGTATAGGGTTGTAAATTGCAGCATTATTGATGATTGACAAAGATTGGAAACAACTTTCAAGTGTGTATCAGTAGGGGATTGGTTAAATAAATTATAGTACATCCATACAGTAGAATGCTATTCAGTCATTAAAAATAATGAGGGTGGCCGTAAATGTATCGATAATAGAATGACCTATACGATATATCAACTGGCAAAAGAAATATGTCTTCTGTACTTGTAGAATATTTCTGGAAAGATAAACAAGAAATTGGAAACTTTTTTCTCAGGGATGGGGGAGGGAAACTAGGGCACTGGGATGAAGAAGGTAGGAGGGAGACAACTTTTAACTGTATACTTTTTTATGTACCTTTTGAAATTTTTGAGATACGTATATGAAATATAATTGTTAAAACTTTACAGTTGATTCTGATGTGTAGTTAAAATTGAGCCAGTGGTTTATCCTTAGTATAAATCACTGCTACTCCATACACAAACACACACACCACACACACACACACACACACACACACCACAGACACACACCGATCAAGCAGTATGGGCATCACCTGGGAGCTTCTTAACAAAAATAAAATCTCAGTTCCCATCCCAGACCTAATAAATCAGAATTTGCATTTTAATAAGCTCCCCAGGTGATTTAAAAGACACTTTCTAGTCTCAGAAACAGTATTTTAGATTAACCACTTAAAACAGTTTGTTTACCTACCACTTGGCTTGACACACAATATTCCCACCTCAGTTCTGTAAGTAATACTATGTAATGATATTACACACTTACTAAGTATCTGCTATTCAAAAGTTAAGGGCTTATCCAGAGCATTGTACAATCAGTGCTCAGGTGCTTAGTATTCAGTATTGTTCATAGCAGCATTTTCCAAAGTGTGTACTGAACCAGGAATATATATTTTACAGGTTACTAATAATATGTGTAAAAGGGTTCTCTGGTCAAATCAGTTTAGGAAACATTGGGTTAAATAAAAGTGAACAGTTTTCTTTATTGCAGGACTGTTCAGAGATTTGACCAAGGAATCCTTTTTTTTTCTAGGACTATCTCTCAGGTCTTTTGGTCGGTGGAACACACTTTGAGAAATGCCTGGTTTAGAGGAAAGAGCACCACTGGCTTTGGAATCCTTGGCAAGTTACCTAACTTCTCTGAATATTATTTTTCCTAACCTTAAACTGGGGATAATAATACTTGCCTTGGTGGTGGTGTGAAGAATAAATGAGAGGTATTTAAAAACATTCAGTGGCTCACGCCTGTAATCCTAGCACTGGGAGGCCGAGGCGGGTGGATTGCTCAAGGTCAGGAGTTCGAAACCAGCCTGAGCAAGAGCAAGACCCCGTCTCTACTAAAAATAGAAAGAAATTAATTGGCCAACTAAAAATACATAGAAAAAATTAGCTGGGCATCATGGCGCATGCCTGTAGTCCCAGCTACTCGGGAGGCTGAGGCAGTAGGATTGCTTGAGCCCAGGAGTTTGAGGTTGCTGTGAGCTAGGCTGATGCCATGGCACTCACTCTAGCCTGGGCAACAAAGCGAGACTCAGGAAAAAAAAAGATACATTCAGCTTAAAATTTGGTAACTCATAAGCATTCTTTTGATAGTTGTTAATAATACATAGGTTACTTGCTTCATTTTCTTGCCCTTATAGTTCATTTCACTATTCCTTTCTATCCTCATCAGAAAGTGAAGAAAGATATGGTCAAATTAATTTTGATAAAATGTTGGTAGCTTTATTGAAAAGTTTGGTGTTCAAAATAAAACTACTAACTAATGTGGAAATCATTAGCAAAATAATTTTCCTCTCTGATCTTACATGAGTATTGAGACCAGAATAAATTTCCCATTTATATCATTTGAATTTTTATTAACTAAAACAAGCCAGCAACAATAAAAAAAGATATCAAGCTTTCATCTTAACAAGTCTGATATGTTATATGGTATGTTTTCAAACTGTTTTATTTTTTATTTTTTTCTAGTCAATAAATTGATTGCACAAGAAGGACCCTCCTTTCTGCAGATGCGAATAAAACATTTGTTGAAATCTAACCTCATCCCCCAGGCTACTGCTTTATCAAAACTATGTGCAGAATCTAAAGAAATTTCAAATGTGTCATCTTTTCAGCAAGCCTATATCACATGTTTATGTTCTATGCTCCCTAATGAAGATGCTATTAAGGAGGTGAGTAAAGTAAATAACTATTGTCATTTATACTTGCTATGAATTTAATAGATTTTGATGTATGTTATGTGCTTTATTTTTTCCATCAGAATGAAAACCAATACTCATTATTTTCAGGCTACTGAAAAGTATCTTTTTACTTGTATTTTTAACTGTTCAGCAGATTAAATGTGAAGTTATGTTTTTAGGTGGATTTGAAAAGTAGATAATTAAAAAATATACAAATGGATGTCTACATGTTGGGTGATGGTTTGCTGTGAAATTGTTAAGTGCAAAAGTTGTTTTTTTCCTTTTTTTCCCTTATTATTTCTTTTTGTCCTTTTAAAAAAGGACATATAGTCCTTTTTTTCTTCTTAAATTAATGACTTCTCAATGTTTAGGAAATGTAGAAGTTGCTAATCATGGCACCAAGGGATAAACTAAAGTAAATGGCACTTAATTTTAGCTTAAGTTATTTTATATGTTTAACTTTATAGCAGAGAAGTGTAGGACTCTAGATTCCAGGGTTAACATTTTGAACAATTAAGTGGCCAAACTGGATACCATGGAAAATGATAAAGTGATTGAGTCTTTTTTTAAAATTATTTTATCAATCAGATTGCATCCTTTTTTTGAAAAACCTGAATCATTGCTTTCCTTAAATTTGGGATTAGTTTTCTCTAACAGTTTTTGAAAAATTATACAGAAAAATATTAGGAATTCCTAGGCTTTATTTAGTCATCTACCTTTTAATCCTCTCATCTGTCATTCAGATTGGACACATGGATTTTCATTTTACTTCTGCACTGAAGTTTCTTATTAAATGTAGGAATCTCAAAGATCTGGTTCTATGCTGTAGTAATTCTTAAACTTTTATGATCATTTTACCTATAATATCCTTGACTCTCCAAATACAACTTTCATTCTGCCTCATTCCCCTCGTGTAGTCACTTCCCTCTTTACTCTGCTTTTCCATTGTCAGTTGTCATTATCACTCTCTCACGTCCATTATGAATTCCTCTGCTGGTCTCTCCCCTACTTGTATTTGTTTGACTACCAGTATTGTGGTTATCCCCAAACCTCCACCTACTCTGTTTATTTACCTGCACCCATGAGGGCCAAACTTACATGGAGAAAAACCTGCCAACTAATTTTACTTTAAGTCAATCTATATTTTCTTTCTCTCTCTTTTTTTTTTTTTTTTTTTTGAGACAGAGTCTTGCTTTGTTGCCCAGGCTAGAGTGAGTACCGTGGCTTCAACCTAGCTCACAGCAACCTCAGACTCCTGGGCTCAAGCAATCCTACTGCCTCAGCCTCCCGAGTAGCTGGGACTACAGACATGCACCACCATGCCCAGCTAATTTTTTCTATATATATTAGTTGGCCAATTAATTTCTTTCTATTTATAGTAGAGACGGGGTCTCGCTCTTGCTCAGGCTGGTTTCAAACTCCTGACCTTGAGCAGTCTGCCCGCCTCGGCCTCCCAGAGTGCTAGTATTACAGGCTTGAGCCACTGCGCCTGGCCTGCTGTGTTTTTCTTTAATAAATATCTGCTGTTATTGTTATAAACATATACTTATCTAAAATGACCTGTATCACTCTCTGGCCTCCTACCTTGCTGTATTTTCTTTGTCACACATACTACTTCCATTGAGCATCATATTTGCTTATTCACCATTTCCTCCCACTAGATTGTAAACTCTCTAAGGACAAGGACATAGGTTGTTCACTGCTATATTCCTACATTCTAGAAGGATGTTTAGCCATGTAGACACTCAATACTTAACTTGTTGGGTGAATGAATGAAAGGTACAGCTCCACTCCTTGATGTGTTGTTACTAGGATTTCTAGCTTTAATTCTAGTTATAACCAGAATATCAAAGCTGAAACTTTTCACTCATGCTTTGTAAGTTTTTAGATTTTGCACAGTTCTTTTTTTAATCTTAAAATTGTGATTCATATTTTTTCTTTCTGTCAGCTTTATTTTAGTTTGAAATATAATACTTATACTATCTATGTGTTTATAAAAATGTGAACCAAGGAAAAATCGAGTATAATGTTGCAAGACAGATTTCTTTATAGATTGATTGAATCATGGATTAATGCTTGGGTCAATAGTTGCTTCAGATAGCTAAAACTTCCTTGTGGCCCAGGTCTTGTCTCCCCATTATGAGAAGCTTTTGTCAGATTACTTGTTGAAATTTAAGATGTACTTATATCTAAGATACTTCCCAGTAGCCAAAATGGTGACTCCAGGAATTTGTGATTCTATCCTGGCTACTAGTAGCCTTTACATCTTTATGAACTGCCTTATTTCTTCAAGTGCTCATAAACTCATTATTCTGGGATACTGGATTAGTAGCATTCCAGTGTGAAGCAGTGTAACCTAGACATTGAGGTTTAGTAGTCACCGGAGTCTGCGAGGATTGCCTAGGCAAGAAATATATAGTAGAGACAAAGAATGCTGGTCATCTTTGCTTTGGAAAATGATACTAGACAGGAGCCCAGACATAGGATGCAGAGGTGAAACAGCCAGTTGGTGGCTGTGAAGTGGACAGTAACAAATAGTTTGCCCAAATGGAACTTGAAACTATAACCTATAGCCTTAATAAATGATCTAATTTGTTGGACTTTCTGGCCATAAAGAAATCAAAGGATAAAGTGCTTCGTACTGCCTGTCTTTTCAGACTTCTCATTTCAACCTTAACCACTTCGGTATGGCGCTCACTGGTTGTGAAACCTTGCCCACAGCCGATGCTCATAGTCCACATGATAGTTTGTACTGTGCATTGACGACGAATCCGTTTTGCTCTTGTGTGATGAGGAAAGCTTTAAAGCACTGAAAGCTTGTTTTACTTTACAGGCAGCTTTACTTGTAATGTAAATCAGAATAGGTAACATATACATACATGTTTTTATTATGTTATTTTTAAATGTTCACAATTTTATTTTGAAAAATGAAAAAGTAGAAAAGTCATATCACGGCTGTAGGCTAAAGTCGATGCTTGGTTCATCTATGGCTGTCAACTATAGTCGATGCTCGTACCGAAGTGGTTAAAAATAATTACAGAAAACAATTATTGAGTACTTGTCTATTCCAAGCTGTGCTGTGTGTTTTAAATGTGTTGGCATCTAATCCTTATAAAAATGCTAGGAATTTTATAGCAATTCAGAGGATTTGTAATCTTTCTGAAACTCAGAGAGATTATATAACCAGCCAACAGTTATATATCCACTAAGTGGTGGGCCCAGGGTTTAAATTCAAGGTGGTCTGCGTCTGCTTTGCTTTTGTACTTACTCACATTCACACATCTCATATATAATACATAGTATGGCTCACTGGCACTTCAACCTTCTGTTATAGATGTCTGGTTCTTCCTGAATGCTAGTTCTTAAAGTTGACTTGTTGCTTGGGAGGATTTTTCTTATTTCTTTTGTTTGCCCAGAGGGGAAACTTAAACAGTCACACTACTGACTGCTAAAAGTTGAGAGTGAGCTTTGGAGTTCTGAGCCTGCTAGATGGCTCATTACTGGATTGGATTGACTGGGGAGCCTAAGTAGGGTATGTTTTTCACAAGATATCTGGAGAAGTGAGAGCAACAGTAAGAATATGTAGGCTCAAATCCTTGCATTTTCACTTATTAGCTATGTAGTCTTGAGCAGGTAGTTTCATTTTCTTTATAAAGTGGACATAACAGTAGTAGCTATCTCAAAAGATGGCTGGATAGTTCAAAGGTGATAATATCTAAAGCATCTAACACAGTTCCTAGCATTTAACAGACACTGTACAAATAGAGACTAGTACAAGAATTCTTTAGGCCTAAGGTAGAACTGGGGAGGAAGCAATCAAGGAGATGATCAGAGGTGATCATTTACAGAAGGAGTGTGATATACATAGAGATAGTTAGCCTTCTATGATTTTATGCACATCTTTAAAAGCATTCATAATTGACCAACTATGAACCTGTATGCTAGTTTGAAAATTTGCAGTGTCGGGTAGAGTAAGGAGCTCTGATAACAGCTGCAGTATTTTGTGTTCGGGAAACTTAATCAGAATAAGACATAGTAATGATTATTCTCAGCATCTCACACATGCCAAAAGAATTCAGAAGCAACAGCAAAAATGCTACATCTTGGGTTTGATTTCTCCTCATCCTATAAAAATAATGATTTTTCCTTTACTCTCTTTACTTCTCTTTATTTAAAACTTACTTTGTTTCTAGTGTTGTATTAGGCATTGGTAAATACAGTAAAGTGTGTATGGCCTAGTTTGTTTGCCAGAAATAGTTATAGGAAGATAAGTACTAAGCTATGTGATACTGCCCCTAGATTCAATAGAAGTGCAGAGATACAGAATATCAGTGTAGACTAGCCTATGAGGTTTTATAGAAAAATTAATCGTTGAGTTAGACCCAGAGGTAATGGTGGGGTTTGGATGGATAGAAGGAATGATTTGGGGATGACCATGTATGGTAATAAAGGCACAAAAATTCGTGAGTACTTTGCAGGGACCCACTAGAGAATACCCTGCCTAGGGCAGAGAGTGGTTGTTGTGCAAAATAAGACCTTGTTTGGTCAGGAAAAGGAGGGCCTTGGAAACTAGTGCATTAGAGCTTAGATTTGATGCAGTAGAAATTAGGAAGGCTTTGAAGGTAGGAAGTGACATGACTGGATTAGTGTTTTAGGAAGATTAGAGAGAAAGAATATGTATTAGGTTTAGAACAAGAGATTGGAGTCAGCAAGAGGAGCAAGGAATGGACTTGATAACAGAGCAAAAGTAGAGGATGTACAGAGATGCCTTCAAGAGGCTGGGAGACTGAAGAATAGTGGTACTCTGCTGTTGATTAGAATGGCAAAGAAGAGATAGTGGGACAGGGAGAGTATGGGAAGATGATAAGCTTTGTTTTATACTTGATCTTTCCTCGTTTGTTAATAACAAGGTAAGGAAACAGGGTTTTTCTAGAAATTATATAATTCTTTTCAACAAATGTGTTGGGTTTGCAAGGAACTATGTTACAGGAAATGTGATTTGATAGTACTCTACAACAGGATTTGGCAGATGGTGGCCTATAGGCCAATGACCCAACTACCTTGTTTTTGCAAAATGAGGTTTTACTGGCATACTCTCACATTTATTGTCTATGGTTGCTTTTGTGCTACAGTGGCAAAGGTGAGTACTTATATCAGAGACTGGCTAGAAAAGCTGAAAATATTTTCTGTCTGGCCTTTTACAAAAAATATTTGCCAACATTCTACTCTAGAAGAATCATATTTTTTTCAATCTATTACAACCGTTAAATATCAGGATAATCCTCCATGTTCTACCAGTGATGAAACTGAGGCCAAGATGGTAGTGTTTCCAAGCCCTTCCTGCAGTAAGCTAATTAAAGAGTCAAAGCCCAGGCTGGAATGCAGGTCATCTGCCTCCTTGGCCAGTCCTCCTTCCACCTTACAACTCATTTCCATTTGGTAGAGAGTGATGGGCCATGTTCTGATTAGGAAGATCTTGGTATATCATTCCATTTATTCTTATACATGTACTTTAAAACATTTTCATCATGATCTGTACTAATTTGTTAAATATACCAATGCGGAAACATTTAGCACACATAAAATAATTTAAAAAAGAAATTGATACCATCATAATTAGCCTCTTATCTAGTGAATTTTTTTTTCAAATTACAACAAAATTAAAGAGAATCTTTAGTTTGCTTTGAAAAAGTTCTAATGAATCACTAGATATTCATTTATAGGAATTTAAAGTTAGCAAATGTACTAAGGTAACAGTTACCCACATGTTTGCTATCTACTTCAGCTTAGTTCAGGAGAAGAGTTAAATAATAACTTGAGCTGCAGCTGGGAATAAAAAGTAGTTTGTTGGCACCTGTGGGTATCCCAGTAATGGGTGTGTGTAATGGGAAACCTCTGTGGGGAAGATTTAGCCAGACACATATAATTAAGATTAATTGACTGGGTCATCTGAAAGCCAAAATTCAGAAGCCAGTGCATAAAGAGTCCTTTCAGAAAGGACTAGAAGGCAGAAGAGTTCCATGGAATCCTGGAGTTCTAGGTTGTAATACTTGATTTATATAGTTGAATGAGATGGCATTGCTATTAATTTTACATATGAAAGGATTTTAATAATAGTTACAGACTTGGCAGTGGCCTGGTGTCCCAAGTGGATGTTTCCTTTATTTTTTTCATTACTGAAAGGGGAAATCTTTGCAGAGATCAAGTTTTTTTTTTTTTTTTTTTTTTTTTTTGAGACAGAGTCTCACTTTATTGCCCAGGCTAGAGTGAGTGCCGTGGCGTCAGCCTAGCTCACAGCAACCTCAAACTCCTGGGCTCAAGCAGCCTCAGCCTCCCAAGTAGCTGGGACTACAGGCATGTGCCACCATGCCCGGCTAATTTTTTCTATATATATTAGTTGGCCAATTAATTTCTTTCTATTTTTATAGTAGAGATGAGGTCTTGCTCTTGCTCAGGCTGGTCTCGAACTCCTGAGCTCAAACGATCCGCCCACCTCGGCCTCCCAGAGAGCTAGGATTACAGGCTTGAGCCACCAAGCCCGGCCCAGAGATCAAGTTTTCCACCATTAAACAGAAGGATAATAATGTTTTAAATGTGAAGTGCTTCTGTTTAGAGAGCCAAGAAATCTGTCAGCCGAGTTCTTAGCACAATTAAGGTAGGGGTCCTTTTCATTCTTAATTCCTGAATGAGCTACATCTTCAATATCCAGTGTGGCTCGTAGACACGATAGCAGATGCTTGTTTCTTCTCTTGATGGAGAAAGGAAAAGACAAACAGGATCTGATTTACATGCTAGTCTAACACTGTTGGGAATTGACAGTCACTAGATATAAATGATAAACAGAGAAAATAAATTTAAACAGGACCTAGTGGGAATTCAAATTGGGAGTGCAAGAAAAAGTAAACAAGAGCATAGAAATTCCAGGTGTGGCTTAAATGAAGATTAACAATGAATCCTGAACAAGGCTTATAAAGTGTGTGGTTAAATTTAAAATTGCTGTCTTAATAGTTTTACTTTATTTATCCTTATGATCATACAGGGAATGAGATGTACACTCGGAAGATATGCTAATAGTAGACAGGCTGCATGGAGAAATTGAGGGTTTGCCTCTTTGAATATTTTATCTCTTAAAGCAGTGTTCTTTCAAATATCTTTAAAGAGACATCTTCTCGGAATTTAGTATACATCTGAATCTCATTTCTAGTCTCACTTTAATGGGTTATGTGTGGGTGTTTTGGTTGATGTACGAGTACACCAGAGAGGTCATTATGGACAGTCAGTTAGACATGTCATTTTCAAGAATTCAATAGGACATTTCAGGCTTCACTCAGATACACACAGTAATAAGGTTTAAGTAGAAGCATCAATGACCATTTATTTCTTTAAGAAACAGACACACATCCACGTGATAGCATAGTGCTGCTCTGTGACATTGGTGCAATTTAAAAGTAGTTTGATATTTTTTAAAACTGGCAGGTAGCCTTTTTTTCCCAGGTGATGTGTCTATGAACATAACAGATGATTTTCCTAAAGGTAGATCATGGTTACTTGAAATGAGAGCCTGCTAAATGTAACTCCCTTTCTTCTCAATGATGCAAGTGAGAGGAATATTATTATATGACTAACCTTAAATCTACTTTAATTGCTTTTTGAAAAAAATAAAACATTTACCAACTTCATGTTTTAAAATCTGTTCTTAGGAACAAGTTATTTGCAATATACCTCAGAACTGATCAGGAATATAATGCTTTGAAAACCACTATTCTAGAGAAAAATAAATGATAAAATATTCCATTACTGGCACTGGTGAGAATGCTAATTTACATCGATAAGCTAAGCAGGAAAATAGAAAGACAAATATGCTACCTCTACCTGCCATCTCTTATGCCATTCGACTGCCTGTTATACCATTGGTTTTTAATTGCCTGATTATTTTGAAAGCCTTCTTACTACATCTAATCTTGTCCTTCCAATTTATTTTCTACAGTGGCCAAAGGTGATCCTTTCTCTTTGCTTTTCTAGGTAGAATATAGACATTTTGTTTTAAGATAATTTTAGATTCACATGTAACTGGAAGAAATATTAATAATACAGAAATGCCTCCCAGTTGTTTACTGGAAGACTCTGTTAGGCACTGGGAATACAAAGATGAACAAGACACCAGGGAGAGAAACAGCAGTGTTCACACAATGTGAGACTTAGGGAAGAGGTTTGAGCTAGAAATTAAAAGTTTTAAGTCATCATTTGAAACCAGAGCGTGAATGAGATTAACTTTTTATAACTCTGGACACTAAAGGCTTACAGCAATCTGAGGTTTATTGAAGAAAAACAGAGAAATCTCAGTAAGAACAGTGAGCATTTTAACTTGCCATACTTCCCATCTTTCTCTCCCCAGCTCCATGGTAGCCTTGAAAATGAACAGCCTCACAGCTACTGTACCTCTAGCTTAGCCAGCTACCTGAAGAGGCAGAATGGGTTTAGAGTTCCCCAAAAGCCTATTCTCAGAGAATTGTCATTATTTGACCCATGTAGCAGCTTGCTGAAAAGCACCATTCTCTGAACTTATCTTTATTTGACTCAGAGCTCATGTTGTTCCAGAAGCCGTGTCCCCAGGGCATTTGTCAAACATAATCATAGAGGGCACTGGTATTTTGAGACAGGAGTCTGCCAACATCCTCATTTGCTAGCAAATTAATAAACTCCTCTTTCCTTCTCCTCAAAATAAAATGATAATAAAAATCAGTGGTAATGTTTAACATGACAGTCATTTGAGGAGGCTTCACCAATTGGGCTAATAAGATACTAGCCAAAAATATTAAAAGGAGAAAACTGGGATATGAAATAGACATAGGAGACTTTGGAAGCAAACCTCTGATATATTTTGGGGACTTTAGGAGGTAATATGTATGTACAGAGCTGTGTGCGTGCCGAGGAATGACCTGAGAAAGCCTTAATATCTCACCTCTGGTTTACCTGAGACTGCGCAAGTAGGAAATAGGGGGAGGCAGGATTGTGAACTACCTGCTGAAATATTGAAAGCATGCTCCAACCCACACTCACTCAGCAAAAGCAGGGAGCCTTATTTGTTCAAGGCATTTAAGGAAATTTTTGTTGTGTACAGAGTTGACCATTAAACTAACCCAGCAGAGACTACAGTGGCCACACATGACAAAGAATACAGACTTTACAGAATTATTCTGAAAAAGTCACTAAACAGTAATAATAACAAACCCTAGGGAGGTGGGGGAATCTGATTTCTAGAGTTGCTGCAATATGTTATTAAAAATATCCAGTTATCATACAAAGAAACATGATAGCTCATACATAGAGAAAAGTAGCCAATAAAAACTGTTTTTTAGGAAGCCCAGACATTATTAGACTTAATAGACAAAGACTTTGAATTAGCTATTACAAATACAGTCCTCATCATTTGTGATAGTTACTTTCTGCAAAGTTACTACAAACACTGAATTAGCGAATATTGAGCTATTGCTCCTACGGGAAATACAGGGTTAAGTTCCTGTGATCCTCTGGTCACAGCATTTTCATCAAGCAATCAATATATAATCATGTTTTATGTGTGTTATTTAATGTATACTATTTTATTAACATTGAACTCACAACAGCATAGTAACTCATGCTTGAATGAAGCTTATCTAACTCGGGTATTTTCTACATAAGGCATGTCATAGTCTTCTTGCACTTAGGAGCACTAGACAGCACTTCCCTACTTTTTGGAACCATTTTAAACAGCAAAATCACCAATAAAGAACACAAAAATGAGAAAAAGTGGCACTAAATACAATGCAAAAAGGATACCGTTTGCAGTTTCACAGCTGAAATAAGAAGGTAGAACATTACTTTGTTGACCTCAGCTAGTAAAATGCATGTTGTGTGACTTAGTTTTGTTTTTTTTTTACTTAGCGCATGCATGTTCATTAATGACCACTAACATGCTGTGAGTATTGGTTTTGGGGTTACAAATACATTTTTAGCAAGTAGGTTAATTTGCAAATACAAAATCTGCAAATAATGAGAACCAACTGTATATTCAAAGAACTAAAAGAAACTTTTCTAAAGAATTACAGGTAAGTATGAGAACAATGTCTCAATAAATATGAATATCAGTAAAGAAACAGAAATTATAAAAACAAACCAAATAGAAATTCTGGAGTGAAAAGTACAATAACTAAAGGTAATTCACTAGAAAGGCTCAATGTCAGATTTGGATTAATAGAAAGAGTCAGCAAACTTGAATGAAATAAATAAGTTACAGTTATCCAGTCTGAGAAATAACAGAGACCAAAAATATATGAACTGACAGAACTAAAGGCTCAAGTGGATAATTCAAATATATGGTAGTTGGGCATTTTAATACCCACTCTCAATAATGGGTAGACCAACTAGGCAACAAGGAAATGGAGATTTGGACAAAACGGTAAATAATGAGCAGACATCTATAGAGTACCCAATAGAAGCTAAATATACATTCTTCTCAAATATTTATGGGTTATTCTTCAGGATAGACCACATGTTAGTCCATAAAACAAAACTCAATACATTTAAAAGGATTGAAATATACAAGTATGTTCTCTGACTTCAGTGGAATAGAATTAGAAATCAATAACAAATTTGAGAAATTAAAACAGCTTCCCAAATAAGCAATGAATCAAAAAATACAAGAGAAATTAGAAAAATGTATCACTTTGTGGTAAATGATGTAACAAAATGTATGGAGTGCAACTAAGCAGTGCTTAGAGGGAAATTTATATTTGTAAAATGTCAGTCTCAAAACAAAGATGTCAAACTAATAACCAGTCACCTTAAGAAACTAGAAAAAGAAGAGCAAATTACACTCGAAGCATAAAGAAGGAAATAACAAAGATTACAGCATAAATAAATGAAATAGAGAATATAGAATCAATAAAGAAAAGTAATAAATTTGGTTCTTTGAAAAGATCAACAAAATTGATATATTTTCAGTTAGACTGAACAAGAACAAAGAGAATACTCAAGCTACTAAAATCAAGAATAAAAGAGGAGACAGGAATAAAAAGGATTATAAGGAATACTATGAACAACTGTTTGCTAGCAAATTAGATTACTAGATGAAATGGATACATTTCTAGAACGATAAAAACCACTGAAACTGACTCACAGAGAAATAGAAAATCTATATATACACCTGTGACTAGTAAAGAGATTGAATTGGTAATTTTAAAACTTCTCACACCCACAGGGCTTCACTGATGAATTAAGCAATATGTTTACAAAAGAATTAATACCAATCTTTCACAAAGTCCTCCCAAGAATAAAAGAGGAGGGAACACTTCCCGACTTGTGCTAAGAAGCCGGTGTTACCCTGATACTAAAACCAGACAAAGACATCACAAGAAAGAAAGGTACAGACCAGTATCCCTTATGAATATAGATTCAAAAATCCTCAACAAAAACTAGCAAGCTGAATCCAACGACATATAAAGAAGAAAGTGCACCTTACCAAAGTGAGATTTATCACAGAAATGCAAGGTTAGTTTAAATCAACATAATATACCATATTAATAAAATATACAGCGAAACTACATGTTCATTTCTATGGAAGCAGAAAAGGTATTTTATGAGATCCTATGCCCTGTCATGTTAAAAACACTTAAACTAGAAATAGGGAACTTGGTAAGTGGCATCTGTGAAAAACCCACAGCTAACATCATGGCAATTAATGGTAAAAGATTGTGTGCTTTCTCCCTGTGATCAGGAAGAAGTCAAGAATCCCCACTCTTTTTTCTTTTCTTTCTTTTTTTTTTTTTTGAGACAGAGTCTCACTTTGTTGCCCAGGCAAAGTGAGTGCCTTGGCATCAGCCTAGCTCACAGCAACCTCAATCTCCTGGGCTTAAGCAATCCTGCTGCCTCAGCCTCCTGAGTAGCTGGGACTACAGGCATGCACCACCATGCCTGGCTAATTTTTTCTATGTATATTTGTTGGCTAATTAATTTCTTTCTATTTATAGTAGAGATGGGGTCTCGCTCTCGCTCAGGCTGGTTTTGAACTCCTGACCTCCAGCAATCCGCCTGCCTCGGCCTCCCAGAGTGCTAGGATTACAGGCATGAGCCATCACGCCAGGCCTCTACAAAAGAAATTTTCAAAAGATTAGCCAGGTGTGGTGGTGTTTGCTTATAGTCCCAGCTGCTCAGGATGTTGAGGTGGGATGATTGAGCCCAGGAGTTCAAGTTGCAGTAAGCTATAATCATGCCATTGCTCTCCAGCCCAGGGAGACAGAGTGAAACCCTCTCTCTTAAAAAAGAGAAAAACGATTCCATGTACGATAGTATCAAATATATATATATATATAGAGAGAGAGAGAGAGAGAGAAAGAGGGAGGGAGGAAAATATATATATATACACACACACATACACACACACACATTTAGGAATAAGTTTTAATGTGTAAGGCTTATAACACTAAAGACTATAAAATGTTGAAGATCTAAATAAATGGATTGGCTTAGGCAAAGAATTTATGAAGACTACTCCCAAAGCAATCACAGCAACAAAAATAAATAAATGGGACCTGATCTAATTAAAAAGCTTCCGCATGGCCAAGGAAACTATCATTAGAGTAAATAGACAACCTACAGAAAGGGAGAAAATACATGCTTTTCTACACATCTAAAAAAGGGCTGATAACAAGAATCTATATAGAACTTAAGAAAAGCAACAAGAAAAAAATCAGACAAGCTCATCAATAAATGGGCAAAGGACATGAACAGAAACTTTTCAAAAGAAGACAGAATATTGGCCAACAAACATATAAAAAAGTGCTCAACATCTCCAATCATTAGGGAAATGCAAATCAAAACCACAGTGAAATATCACCTAACTCCAGTTAGAATGGCCTTTATTAAAAAGTCCCAAAACAACAAATGCTGGTGTGGATGTGGAGAGATTGGAACACTCTTACACTGCTTGATGGGACTGCAAATTAGTACATCCCCTGTGGAAAGTAATTTGGGGATACCTTAAAGAGCTAAAAATAGAACTACCATTTCATCCAGCAATTCCCACTACGAGGCATCTACCAAAAGGAAAAAAAGACATTCTGTAATAAAGACATCTGCACTCAAATGTTTATGCCAGCACAATTCACAGTTGCAAAGATGTGAAAACAACCCAAGTGCCCATCAGTACTTGAGTGGATTAATAAAATGTGGTATATGTATACCATGGAATACTACTCAACCACAAAAAACAATGGTGAACTAGCACCTCTTGTATTACCCTAGATAGAGCTTGAGCCCATCCTTCGAAGTGAGGCATCACAAGATTCAAAAAACAAGCACTACATGTACTTGCCATCAAATTGGTACTAACTGTTCAACACTAAGGTACTCACATGGTAGTAATATTCATTGAGTGCTGGTCAGGTGTGGGGGGTAAACTCACAACTAATGGAGACAGAGTGCACTTTATGGGGAAAGGGCGTGCCTATAGGCCTGGTGAGGCAAGGGCATTATGTGTAACCAAAATGTTTGTACTCCCATAATAATCTGAAATTTTAAAAAGAGAGGAAAATAAATAATAATAAATGGAATGACATCCTGTTTTCATGGACCTGGAGATTTAATATTAAGATGGCAGTATTCCCCAAATTGATTTACAGCATTTTCTCTATCAAAATTGCACCTTCCTTTTTTGCAGAAATTGACAGGCTGATCCTAAAATTCACATGGCAATGCACGGGATCCAGAATAGCCAAAACAATATTGAAAAAGAAGGACAAAGTTGAAGGACTTGCATTTCCTTATTTCAAAGCTTACTACAGAGTTACAGTAATCAAGGCAGTGTGGTACTGGCATAAGGATAGACATATAGACCAATGGACCAGAATTGAGTGTCCAGAAATAAGTTACACTTACGGTCAATTGATAATTTACAAGGATGCCAAGATAATTCAGTGGGGGAAAAGAATAATCTTTCCAGAGAATGGTACTTTAACAACTGTTTATCCACTTGGAAAAGAAAGAAGTTGAACCCTTTACCATGTGCAAAAGTAAACTTAAAATGGATCATAGACCTAAATGTAATAGCTAAAACTGTAATAACATCTTAGAAGAAAACATAAGAGTAAATCTTTTTTTTTTTTTTTGAGACAGAGTCTCACTGTTGCCTGGAATAGAGTGCCAGGCCGTCATCCTAGCTCACAGCAACCTCAAACTTCTGGGCTCAAGAGATCCTCCTGCATAGCTGGGACTACAGGCACACTCCACCATGCCCAGCTTATTTTTTCTATATATTTTAGTTGGCCAAGTAATTTCTTTCTATTTTTTAGTAGAGACAGGGTCTTGCTCTTGCTCAGGATGGTTTTGAACTCCTGACCTTGAGTGATCCACCCACCTCGGCCTCCCAGTGTGCTAGGATTACAGATGTGAGCCACTGCGCCTGGCCAGTGACTTTCATTTTAACTGCTTAATCTGAGAAGTGTTTTGTGGCATATATTAGGTTATTAAGTATGAAGTGTTCATTTTCTTTAAGTACTACATTTGACAGTTGATGTCCCTTACATTTCACTTTAGCACTTGTTTTATTTTTATTGCGAAAGCACATCCTCAATCTTTCAAATGTATGGTTTCGCTTGTGATTATCTTTCATATTTTTTTAGAGCAATTTTTGTGAAACCATGGATAAGTCAAAAATTCGTGTTATTTTCGAATATGAGTTCCATTATGGAACCAGTGCTACACAGACAGCTCAAAATATCAACACGGTGTTTGAGAAGTATGTGGTTAGTGAATGCGAGTAAGTCAGTGGTTTGAGAAGTTCCACTCTAGTGATTTTAATCTTGAAAATGAGCTACGTGGGTAACCTGAAACTGAGGTGGATAATGATGAGCCGAAACCTGTAGTGGAAGTGAATTCATCTCAACCTATGGCTGAATTTGCAAGGTTTTACATCACTATTCCAACAACATTGGACCATTTGAAACAAACGGGCAAGGTCAATAATCAGGATAGATGGGCCCTGTGTGAATTAAACAAGTGTCAGAAGAGAAGTTGTCTCAAAGCTTGCCTGCCTTTGCTGTCATGACAAAAAGGTGAACCATTTCTATATCGTATTGCTACATGTGAGGGAAAATACATCCTTTTTGACAATTGCTAGCATTTGGCACAATAGTTGGATAAAGATGAAGTGCCGAAACACAGTCCAAAACCGGATGTTCATCCAAAAAAAGCTAGTGGTGTCATGTGGCCCAGCGCTGATATTATCCACTATAACTTCATGAAACCTGGTCAATCCATGACAGCGGATGTCTACTGCAACCAATTGGAGTAAATGATGAGGATGCTTGCAATAAAGCAGCCAAGATTGGTCAGTAGAGATAGGACAACACTGGGCTACATGTTGCACAAACAACACTTCTCAAACTACAGAGGCAGGACTTGGAAACTGTCATCACCATGTTCACTAGACCTTGCACCAACTGACTACCACTTTTTCCAGGCTTTGGACTGCTTCTCGCAAGAAAAATAATTCAATTCTCAACAAGCTACCATTAAGATGGCAAAACTATGTTGATATGTTAGGCACATACTTTGATTAATTATACTGCTTGTTTGAGATATAATAAACTACACTCTGGATTTGAAATCGGACATTTCATATTTAATGACTTGATACTTGGTTTTTAGTGTAGTCTTAGCTATTTATTGCAAAAGACCGGGGACAAGTAGTGTAACCATATGGTATTACTAGAAGGTGTTAAAAGTATGTCAATTTAACTTCATTTTTATAGTTATTTATTTACTTTTGTTTGGTTGTCTTACCTCTTTTTAGATTCAAGAAGGAACAGGTATTTGAGGCATAATCTCTTCAACTAAAAATTGTTAGCTGGGTGCTTATTTGTCATGTGAAGATCTTAAAGCAGTCACTAAGGAGAATAAAAACATAAAATAAGATCTGGCACCTGGTTTCAGTGGATTTAGAGTCTACAAGGAGGGGTAGATAACAAACTTTAAAGAACTCTGGCTTCAGTTTCCTTGTGTAAAAACTATCAGATGTTTTATTATTTAATTAAATAAAAGTACAAAATAAGTGTGTAGTGTGATGTTCCTATGATATTAGCTCAGATAGGAGTGTACAAGGCAAATGAGTTCTTGAATTGGAAGGTTGTACAAAAACCCTACCACAAACTAGTCCTGATTTCTCAGTAGAAACTTCGATGGAAGTAAAACAATTCATAGGTAATGTGTGTAAGATACCATTCTTAGGTGTTATGGACCTCTTAGAAACTTCATTATTGGGCATATAGGTATGTTTTGAAGTGATAAGTAATCAGCGATATTAAGTGCTAACTCAAAGAATGTGAGGGTGGGGTGTGGTGGTTCACACCTGTAATCCCAGCACTTTGGGAGGCTGAGGGAGGAAGATTGCTTGAACCCAGGAGTATGAGACCAGCCTGGGCAACATATCAAGACCTGTCTCTCTTTTAAAAAAAAAAAAGGAATTTCAGGCTGTGTGCGGTGTCTCACGCCTATCCTAGCACTCTGGGAGGCCAAGGCGGAAGGATCGCTTGAGCTCAGGTGTTAGAGACAGGCTGAGTAAAAGTGAGACCCTGTCTCTACTAAAAATAGAAAAAAATTAGTCAGGCATCGTGGCATACACCTATAGTCCCAACTACTAGGGAGGCTGAGGCAGAATGATTGCTTCAGCCCAGGAGTTTGAGGTTGTCGTGAGCTAGGCTGACACCAGGGCACTCTAGCCTGGCCAAGAGAGTGAGACTCTGTCTCAAAAAAAAAAAAAAGGAATTTCGGGTTTGCTGGAAATGTATAAGTTGAGTTTAAGTTTAATTTGAGAAGGTAGTATAGAAATGTAAGCTTTGCTTGATTAAGTCAGTGCAGGAGCATTGATGCCAACAATCCCTGTGGTAGACTCAGGAAGCACTTAGATACTGGAAAAACAAAAGGGCTTCTACTCCTAGCAACCCCTAGATTTGGTGCTGCAGCATTACTACTGGGTTACCCTTAGCTATACTAAAATACTGTAATACTGTATTTCTATTCCTCTAATACCATGCTCACTCTTACTCTAGGCCTTTGTATGTTTATTTCTCACTGTCGGGAGCATTTTTCTCATTTCACTCTCCCGTTTCTCATGACTTATTTCTGTTCATTCTTTAATTCTCATCTCAGATGCCACTTCATCCCGAAAGTCTTTTTTGATCCCCCAAATTTGGATTAGATTCTTTTTATCAAAGGTATTTTTAAAATACTCCATACTCTCCCAATGTAGCTTTTAACATACTTTGTAATTCTTAGTAACTTCTTCCTTATATATTATCCCTAATTAGGCTGTGATATCCATGAGGGCAAAAATCAGATTAGCTTGTATCCCCCAGTACTTAGCACAGTGCAGGTTTTTAGTAAATAGCCCTGCTTTGCCAGGCATGTATGCATTTTCACATAGCTGTTTTCCTTCTTACAGGATTTTGTGCACAGAGAATTTTGGATATTTATAGGGCTATGTTCTTGTCCTCAGAGAGTTTATAGTCTAGTTGGAGAGCCAAAGTAAAAGCACATAGAAAATTAAAATAATAAAAGGTAAAGGACAGTATGAGTCAGTAGGTTAAACATTGGCCCAAGGCAGAATAAATAACAGCCCAATTTATAATGTTGAAAAGATACTGTGAATTCAGAACAGGGCAGAGAACACTCAGTACTAGAGTAAGTAGTCTATGAAGGAAGATTTCATAAGTAAAAAGAGTTTTCAGTTGAACCTTGAAGGGTGGGAAGAATTGAATTGGTTAGGCAGGCAAGAGGAAGAAGGACCCTTTTTAGGCCTGTTATACAGTAATTTGGGTTTGTTTTTTTCCTAGCTCATTCATCCCTGATAATTTTTAGTTTTTACCTGAAGAGTATTTGTAATAAATTGAAAGAGTAAAACTATATGTCTTTTAAAATACTAGTCCAGATTTTTAATACCATTTTCTCTTCCCCCGCCATTTTATTTTAGGTTAATGAATTTTTACTTGGAATGTATGTTTCTAAATTATTTCACTTTTATCTATCTCTTTTTTTTTAAACCACTTTGTTTCCAAAAGATGAAAGTCTATGTATCTCTGAAATGTACTCTTTTAAAATGTAAGGGTTCCCTGTAGGAATGAAATAACGTGAGATTAGTTGTTAATTTTGTTTACTGTTATTTGTGATTGTTTGCCACAGTTCACTTGTAACAAGAAGCAGTCTCTTTTTAGGATCATTTTTTATTTGTGAAGTAGAAATAATATTGCCTGCCTTGCCAGTCTTATAGATTTGTCATGTTGAAATATGATTAAAAATGTGATACTATAATAAAACCTATTTGAAAGGATAAAAAATGTTCTAGAAATGATAAGTGCTACAAAGGAGTTATTGGAATGTTTGGTAGAGATCCATTTAATAACATAGTCTTAGAAGTTAGGGAAGGATTCTATGAAAAAATAGCATCTGAGCTGAGATTTAAAAGAAGCCTTTTGGCCAGGCGTGGTGGCTCACACCTGTAATCCTAGCACTCTGGGAGGCCGAGGCAGGAGGATCGCTCGAGGTCAAGAGTTGGAGACCAGCCTAAGCAAGAGCAAGACCCACCCCCATCTCTACTAAAAGTAGAAAGAAATTAATTGGCCAGCTAAAAATATATAGAAAAATTTAGCCGGGCATGGTGGCACATGCCTGTAGTCCCAGCTACTCAGGAGGCTGAGGCAGTAGGATTGCTTGAGCCCAGGAGTTTGAGGTTGCTGTGAGCTAGGCTGACGCCAGGGCACTCACTCCAGCCAAGGCAACATAGCAAGACTCCGTCTCAAAAATATAAATAAATAAATAAATAAATAAAGCCTTTCTCTGCCTATCTGAAGATATGATTAAAATTAGAGATTTAAACCACTCCCTTGTAACTGCATAACACTCTGAGGGAGTTGAGTGTTTACTTCAGTTGCTCTCAGACATCCCTCATTTGTCCTGAGATTATCGCTGTTTTGTATATTTGATACTGAATATAACTGATATTTATAATACTGGCAGAGTTCTTAAGTAGATTGTGTTCTTTATATTCTGTTTACTAAGATAGGGAAGTGATGGAGAATGAGAAAGGGTCTTTAAAGGTCTAATTTTCCTATTTTATATTCTTTTTCAGGATAGAAAAAAGCCCCAGAAAATTTGACTGATTTTCCCAGATTTTTGTTTTCTTTAAATAATTTATATTAGTAAATGAAAAAGATGCATGTCTAAAAAGGCATTTGATTACTTGAAAAACTTATTTATACAAAAGATTTTTCCTTAATTCTATGAAAAAATGATGTTAATGCAGTATTTAAAACAGTTTCTGAACTGGTCTCCTTTCACCCTGCTTGGCAATAAGGATATGACGTGTATTTTATTATAATGACCCAGCTAGATCACTTTTAGTTAGAGTTAGTAAAATGAGCAAAAAATATAAAAAAGGAAAAGAAAGAAAAAACAAAAAATGATGATGGTAGGTACTTCAGATGAAAATAACCTGAGGTTATTATGTATAATTTCACTCATCTATATAGCAGCAATGTTCATAAGTAATTTTTTTTTAAACTGTACAAAATGTTTTAATCTATAGTGAAACTGTAGTGGAACTTCCTCATAGTGTCTGTTCCCTTCTATGTTCAGTATTTTCTTATATGAAATGCTCATGCCAGAAGACTCAGCATTAATAGAAGAAAATTATGTCTCTCAAATAAATGCCTCATCAATTATCAAATATAGAAATTGTTATAAAGAAGTTTCACATTATATAACAAAGTTTACAGGAGAGTCACCAATTTTTTTTTGACTTAGTCATCTCATTTTTGATAGATTGCAAAGGTCGACTGCAAGGAAGTAGTAGACATCATATGTAATCTGGAATCTGAGGGTCAGGATAACACAGCATTTGTTCTTTGTACGACTTACCTTACCCAGCAGCTCCAAACTGCAAGTGTATATTGTTCTTGGTAAGTATATTTAGTTTTTATGTATTTTATTTGTTAGTACATAGTATAGCATTTAGGGTTTATGTTAAACATTTTGTTTCAAATATAAAATCTAAGCAAATTAAGTAATGACCTATGAATAAAATCTTGCTTCCAAGCAAAATCATTTAATTAAAAATATCATTGGGTTAATCTAGTCAAGAAAAGGTAAATCTTTCTCTTGATCATTCCATAGAGGGTTATCTGTTATCTTTAATATGTCTCCTACCTTGAAGTTAAAATTATCAATTTGGAACAAATTGGTCTTAGATTGTTTTCCTTTACATTTGTTAGTATCTTCTGATAGTCCCCCTTATTTGGAAACCCACTAATAAAAAGGATCAAATTATCTGGGTTTCTAGATCAGACTAGCACTAGAAAAGGAAATCTATTTGAGTAGCAATCTCTTTTGCAACTTTGGTACTGTTTAGCTGAATTGCATTATTTTAGTTTTAATTCAATTTATCTCATTTGCCTACCGGAGTACTTAGTTGCTAAAAAGGAAATAGTAAGTGTACCCATGGTTCTTTCATCCTACCTGTATTGACTCTATTTAGGCCAAAGGGACAAACCTGATACATAAGAAACTTCTAAAATGTAAGACTCTCGGTCAGTAAGTATCAGATTAGTGGTATGGATGATGCTATAGGAGATTAGAGAAAGGTGCTCAGTGTACACCAGAGTATTTAAGAAAGGTGTCAGGGAGGAAGTAATATTTGCACTTTAATTCTAAGAATGGGTTGGATATACATAATCTTAGAGAAGCTATGAGTATATCAGAACCTAATGATAGCTTAAAGTTGGAAACAAGCATTTTGTTTATAGAAAAACCAGATAAAATCTTTTGCTCTCCCTCTGGATCATCTGTGTATATTTGTATAGTTTTACTGTTATTACCATTTTGTATATTACTGTAGTTCTTTTTGTTTGATATAGAATATTATTTTATATACTGTAAATTTTCTCACCCAATCCTCATAATGATTATTGTACAGATGAGGCTGTGGAGGATCATAGGAACCAGAAAAATCTTGTGATTACCAAAGTCTCTAGAATCTCTAGACCTGAGCAGATTCAAGCGTAGAGTTTTGGACTCCTGATCCAGTGCTTTGTTTTGTAGTTCTCTACCACAAAGTCCACTATGCTAGAGTTAGCATCTCCTATAAGAAAGGAGTTGATGGGATAGGGACTTAAATATATTTTGCAATAATCATTGTGGGGGCCAGGCGCAGTGGCTCATGCCTGTAATCCTAGCACTCTGGGAGGCCGAGGTGGGAGGATTGCTTGAGCTCAGGAGTTTGAGACCAGCCTGAACAAGAGCGAGACCCCCATCTCTACTATAAATAGAAAGAAATTAGCCAAACAACTAAAAATAGAAAAAAAATTAGCCGGGCATGGTGACACGTATCTGTAGTTCCAGCTACTCGGGAGGTTGAGGCAGGAGGATTACTTGAGCCCAGGAGTTTGAGGTTGCTGTGAGCCAGGCTGACACCACAGCACTCTAGCCAGGGCAACACAGTGAGACTCTGTCTCAAAAATAATCATCATCATCATCATCATCATTGTGGGGATTTTGTTAGGAAACCAAAAAAGAGGTGATATTAATAAAAAGAATTGTTAAGTAGCAGTGAGATTTTTGATCACTCAATCAAGTAGAAGAGGTTTTTTCCATGAACTAGCAATCTAGATATATCTAGTTACAGAACTAAATATATCAGTTAAACATATATTTAGTTCAAGATCAAACCCCTATTTTTCTTGTTGTAGTTTAATTAATTTCTTTGTCTATAATGAAAAAATATCTGCTAATCATAGCTAGGTGTTCAATGAAAAGAATAAAATCATATAGAATGTGTTATAGATTATAAATGTTTTGAAAAATATATTCACACAGTTCTATTAATATTCCTGATACAACTTTCTTTTTACAGTGACCCATAAAATGTTTTTCCTCTTCTTTACTTAGCCTCCATTTGCTCTCGCAAAGATGTTAGTGGCTCTAGGATTAATGCTGTTCCTCTACATCAGGAAGGGATTAATAGGGATTTCCCTTTGTGGCCTCCTGAGGAGCTATAATGAGCAAAGGAAAGAAAATCTTAGTCTCTTCATGAGTTATTAAAAGTAAGCTCCTGGCCGGGCGCGGTGGCTCACGCCTGTAATCCCGGCACTCTGGGAGGCCAAGGTGGGCGGATTGCTCGAGTTCAGGAGTTCAAAACCAGCCTGAGCGAGAGCGAGACCCCATCTCTACTATAAATAGAAAGAAATTAATTGGCCAACTAATACACATAGAAAAAATTAGCCGGGCATGGTGGCACATGCCTGTAGTCCCAGCTACTCCGGAGGCTGAGGCAGGAGGATTGCTTGAGCCCAGGAGTTTGAGGTTGCTGTGAGCTAGGCTGATGCCACGGCACTCATTCTAGCCTGGGCAACAAAGCGAGACTCTGTCTCAAAACAAAAAAAAAAGTAAGCTCCTTCCAAGCAATTCAAAGAGAAATAGTATCTAACTTTTTTTTAACGCTTCCATTGTTTTCAAAGGTTTTTTTGGGGGGAGGGGAGGGTAGCGGGATATTGGAATTAGAATAGCCATAACATAAAACAATGAATTTTACTAGGAAAAATTAATCACAAGAATTCTGTTGAAATAACAGATTCTTTTGTTATGCTGTAAGGAGTATTTTTTTCAGAAAAAATAATCTTTTTTTTTAATTGAGCAATAATTTTGATAAAAGATTTTCTTTTTAAATATGACAGTGAAGTTGAAATGCAGTAATAAAAGCAGTAATAAAAGCTTATTTTTAAACACATATGCTAGAGATTTATTCCTTGGAAGCATCATTCTTGAGTGTGACTTAGTGTGACATGTTACCTCGACTTCATGTGCCTCTGCTATGTAGAAACACAGAGTAGCTTAAAATTCTTCTTCTTTATTTTTTTATTTTTTGAGACAGAGTCTCACTTTGTTGCCTGGGCTAGGGTGCCATGGCGTCAGCCTGCCTCACAGCAACCTCAAATTCCTGGGCTCAAGTGATCCTTCTGCCTCAGCCTCCCAAGTAGCTGGGACTATAGGCATATGCCACCATGCCCAGCTAATTTTTTTTCTATATATTTTTAGCTGTCAAAGTAATTTCTTTCTATTTTTAGTAGAGACTGGGTCTGGCTCTTGCTCAGGCTGGTCTCGAATCCTGAGCTCAAATGATCCACCCGACTCAGCCTCCCAGAGTGCTAGGCTTACAGGCGTGAGCCACCACACCCGACCTAAAGTTCTTGATTGGTAGTTAGATCCCTGCCAAAATGTGTTTCCTACTATTAATAGAAATAAATTTCCTTTCCAATTTTTATAAATTTGTGTATTTTTGTTGATAAGAGCTAGGCAATAAGCTAATTAAAGGGTACAGTAGAAATATAAACATTGGAAGCATACATACAATGGAATGATTTTCAATATGTTTTTTAATGGTTGTTTTTAAAAATCACATCATTGAAGTAACTAAAGAAGGATTTGTCCCAATGCATGTATGATGTAGGCTGTAAGGTGCTATTAGTTAATAGTTTCAGTGTTCCAGCGTACAGATTTCAATGGATGATTGAAGTGACATCCTTACCACCCTTACAAGTAACATACTGGTTGTTATAGTTTCAGGCATGTTTATGTTTGGGTGGTATCATTGATTTCTAATTATGTAACTACTTGTACAAATGCAAAGTGCATAATAAAAATGCCCTTTTAAAATCATGCTTATTTGGAGGTGAGATACCTGGAGCCTGAAATACTTAATTTGGAATAAATCAAGCCCTAGTAGATATTCTGATTTACTGTTTTAATGATTATTTAAGAGACCTTAATTCTCAACCTGCCTTTTACCACTTTGCAGATTTGCCTCGCTTTAAACTTCTGGCAAGTTAGCGAATTTTAGATAGTTGACATCATTTAACCTTTTATCTTCATAATCAGGATATTCTGGCTTTGATAATTTTGTTCTGTTCAAATAGGATAGATTTCACATACATGTATTTTGACAGATACTGCTCTCTCTTTTTTTTTTGGAGACAGAGTCTCGCTTTGTTGCCCAGGGTAGAGTGAGTGCCGTGGCGTCAGCCTAGCTCACAGCAACCTCAAACTCCTGGGCTCAAGCGATCCTCCTGCCTCAGCCTCCCGAGTAGCTGGGACTACAGGCATGCGCCATTCATTTTTTTCTATATATATATTAGTTGGCCAATTAATTTATTTCAATTTTTATAGTGGGGGGGGGGTCTCACTCTTGCTCAGGCTGGTTTCGAACTCCTGACCTCAAGCAATCTGCCCGCCTCGGCCTCCCAGAGTGCTAGGATTACAGGCATGAGCCACCACGCCCGGCCGATACTGCTGTTTATCTCTGACCATATATACTTCGTTTCTTTTATTTTTTAGAATTTTGTACTATTCTCAAAAGTGTTTATTACTTAAGGTGCTTAAATTTGAATAAAGCAATCATGTGACTTTAAAATGAACAGTCACCCCAACTTGCTTGTCTGGTAGCTCTTTTCACAGTTGGCCTAGCTCCATTTGTACTTCTGGTTAGGAAAGTAGCACTAGTCAAATAAATACAAACAAAACAAATATTTAAAGGCATTTTAAATTAATTACATTTGTTATAGTTTAAATATGCCATCATTAAATATTATAAGTTTTAATCATATATCTTTTAAGACACTATATTTATTTCCATCTTCGAAGCAAGTCTTATGACTACTTAAGAATTTCACCTTATGAGAGCCCCACCTCTTTAGAAATATAAGAAAATAAATTCTGTTAAATATATTTACTTTTAGTCTGTTATAAAAATAGATGTTTTCATTTCTTAAGCTTTGAATTTGTATCCGGCTTCCTGGAATAGTCTATATTATTAACAATAACAATATAGAATATCAGTATTTTAAACTGGGTTATGAAAATAATATAGATTTATTAATGAAAATCATTTAACAGATATTACAGTATCCATTGACATTGTATTTAAGAGCCATATTTTTTTTTAATGATAGCATTCTCTTCAGTTTTGCTATTAGCTTTTCTTGCATTCACTTTTCACATTCTCCTGAGCATTTCTATCCTTGGCATTTTTGAGTTTCTGGTGCTTTTGCTTGAGCAAAACTTTTTCTTTTATCCATTAAATGTTTTTGTTTATTTTTTTGTTTGTTTCCATAATGAGTATTTGTAGGATTCCTGTATTTGAGCCATTTCAAAGAGTGCCTTTTTACTTATTTTATTGATAATATTTAAGCATTCCAAAATATAGGCCTTAAGTAGTATCATGACATTTTAGAGCTGAAATGTGCCCTTAAGATCAGAGTATAGAAGTGTACCTTTAGAATCTATTAGTCATAGGCCAGGCATGGTGGCTCATGCCTACAATCCAAGCAATTTAGGAGGCCGAGGTGGGAGAATTGCTTGAGGCTAGGAGTTCGAGACCAGCCTGGGCAACATATCAGACTCATCTCTACAAAAAATAGAAAAATTACCTGGATGTGGCTGCCCGCCTATAGTCCCAGCTACTCAAAACTCAGGAGGCTGAAGCAGGAAGATCTCTTGAGCCCAGGAGTTTGAGATTGCAGTGAGCTATGATGACGCCACTGCACTCTAGCCCAGGCAAAAGAGTGAAACCCTGTCTCCAAAAAAGAAAAAAAAAAAAGTACCTATTAGTTACATAAATTTTGTTGATAATATAGTGCTGTCTGATGATTTCTACTCAGTAGGATAAGGTTTAATTCAGTCAATAAAATTAATTACCATTGTAAAGGATAAAACCTTTTAAAACAAGATGGAATCTAAATAAGTTTTTTTAAATGTCATCTAAAAGGAAGTAGTCTTTTGTTTTTATTTTTCCCCAGACACAAGAAAGAAGTTAGAGAATTTTCAGGGAGAATTCTTAACAATTTTACTAGTGTGGGAGGAAGTAATGGTGAATATAACAGCTTTCCATCTAGTTTTTGTTTTCTATACTGTCAGCTTACTTTCACAAATCAAAAAATGGGGTTGCTTGGGGCAGGGCAGCAAATACCAGTTACTTTAAATGTTTTATTGTAATCTCTTTTATTTTTTTTTTTATAGGGAACTGACTCTATTTTGGAGTAAACTGCAAAGAAGAATCGACCCTTCATTAGATACTTTTTTGGAGCGCTGTCGTCAGTTTGGTGTCATAGCTAAAACACAGCAGCATTTATTTTGCCTCATTAGAGTAATACAAACTGAAGTGAGTAATTTATGCTTTCTATGCTGATTGTATCTAGAGGGAAGAAATGAGTGGAGAGATAACTTCTCAGGCAATTCATTTTACTAAGGGAAGATAAGAAATAATGAGGTTTAATAAGATTTTGGAATTGGCCACATCTGTCAGTTTCTGCAGGTTTACTTCCTGGGAATTCACAGTCTTTCTTAATGGGAAGTAGTGATTTGAAGTGATAGACTGTCTCGTAGGGCAGAGGAAGATTATTTCTTGGCTGGCACTTTAACTGCCCTGTATCTACTTTTCCTAGAACCGTGTTCTACAATTTATATAGGCATGTTTACTTGCTGATTAACATAATAATTATAACTGAAAATATTATTGTATTTTTAGCCCTTTAGGGGTAGAGTGGTACCTTTTCTAGGCTTTGGAGTAATAGAACAATTCTTGAATCAACTGTACATAAGTTATAAACCTCTGTACAAACAAATAGGAAACAGGTTAGATATTTTCCTAAAATGAAATGAATTGCCATATATAAAACCTATTCCTTGAGTTCAGCCTTCTAGGGGTCTGGGATGAGTCTTATGCTGTGCTCTATTTTTGTTTTATCTTGTTTTTAGCATATACTCATGACTGAGCTTTCCATATACCTGTCTTTATAATGGCTCATGGTTACGTTTTATGGGTTACTTTGACAACATCCAAGGATTGTTTATACAAGTCAAGGCACGGACGTATCTTTGTTACTTCACCCCATCCTCCCTTATGTAATTGTCTGTATCTTATACTTTATTTGAATAATGTTGATGTAGTCTTTTCCAGTGAAGACAGGAAAAGATAAACCAATTTTCAGAAACAAATTGGGTGCAATCATACCTTACTACAGCCTTGAACTCCTAGGCTCAAGTGATCCCCTTACCTCACCTCCCAAGTATCTGAGACTACAGGCCCGTGCCACCACGCCCAGCTATTTTGTAAAAATTTTTTGTAGTGACAGGGTCTTGTTATGTTGCTTAGGTCTCAAACTCCTGAGGTCAAGCAGTTTTCCTGCCTCAGCCTCCCAAAGTGCTGGGATTATAGGCATGAACCACTACACGCAGCCTTGTTCTTTTTAAACAAAGGTTTTAATTTTCTGCTGCTGTGTAACATATTACCACAAACTTAGCACTTAAAACAATGCCTATTTTTATTAGCTCACAGTTTCGTAGGTCAGAAATCCAGCAAAATATGGTTGGGTTCTCTTCCCAGATTATCACAAAGCTAAAAATCAAGGTATTGGCCAGGCTAAGTTTTTATCTGAGGCTCTGTAGAAAATCCACTTCCTAGCTCATTCTTACTGTTGACAGAATTCAGTTCCATGCAGTTATAGGACTAAGGTCCCTATTTTCGTGCTGGCAATCAGCTTCTAGAAGTTACGCCTTCATTCCTTGCCTCCATTTTCAAACAACAAAGGTGCAACAAATCCTTCTTGTGCTTTACATCTGACATCCTCCCTCTGACTTCTAGACATAGATTTAAAGGGCTGAGGTGATCAGCTCAAACCTACGTGGATAATTGGCATATCTTAAGGTCAACCAATTTGAGACTTTAATTATATCTGCAAAGTCCCTTTTGCCATAACATAATCACAGGAATATTATCATATTTACAGATTCAACCCATACTCAAAGGGAAGAGATGATACAAAGGTGAAGGGTCACTAGAGGTCATGTTAGAATTCTTACCACAGGGAACCACAGAAAATGGAAAAGCTGCTAGAGGGTTAGGGAAAGTGGATTTCTAAAACAGACCAAGGAATTTGTCCATCTGTAGAACCAAAACAACTTATCTTAAATCCAATTCTAGGGTACTTTCTTCTGTAATCTTTACTCATGACATTTGGCCTGGAGGATAGAAGAGATGTGGCCTAGAAGGTAGAAGCAGAGTGAGTGTAGCATTCCTTTCAGAACAAGAGTCCAGCTTTTTTTTTTTGAGACAGAGTCTCACTCTTTTGCCTGGGATAGAGTGCAGCGGCGTCAGCCTAGCTCACAGCAACCTCAAACTCCTTGGGTCAAGTGATCCTCCTGCCTCGGCCTCCCAAGTAGTTGGGACTACAGGCATGTACCACCATGCCCAGCTAATATTTTTTATATATTTTTAGTTGGCCAATTAATTTATTTCTATTTTCAGTAGAGACAGGGTCTTGCTCTTGCTCTTGCTCAGGCTGGTTTCAAACTCCTGACCCTGAGCGATCCACCTGCCTTGGCCTCCCAGAGTGCTAGGATTACAGGCGCCACCGGCGCCCAGCCTGAGTCCAACTTTTTTAAACAGAGAAATGGTCTAGCCTATATGAGTTAGAATCTGGTTCTGTTGTGAATGGCAGACATCCCACAATAGTAATGGCCTAAAGAAGATAGAAGTTTCTCCTTCTCTCATACAGGAATGTAGTTCAGGTGGCCAGGCCAGGTTGCTTTATTGGCTGCATATATCAGAAACCCAGGTTCCTTTTCTCTGCCATCAACACATAGTAGCTTCCATCTTATATTCCAATCCCAGCTATAATGTGAGAGTAAACCACACTATGAGACATCTCTCCCCATTCCCCCTAAAACACACACGCACATATGTATGGCCACATCTAGCTATAACTGAGGCTACAACATATGTTCATTATTATAGATGACTTTATAACCAGATAAAAATCAGGTGTTCAGTTTGTTTTGTTTGTTTTGTTTTGTTTTGAAGGGGGGATGGGATATTGGGAAATAACCAGCAACCAGTCAGCAATCAGCCCTTGGGATAGGAAAGGTTAATGATGCCAATGAGCCTGTGTGGGCATTTAGTCTCTTGCAGAAGGCGACAGTGTATAATGGAGAGGTCCTTATAATAGTACTACTTTATTTTCTGGGCTTCAGTTTTCTATAAAATCTTAAATCTGATCATCACTTAAAAGATGCTTAGAATTGTTAAACCTTGATTCTGTGACTTGAGAAAGTCGTACGTGGGCCAGGCGTTCTGGCTCACACCTGTAATCCTAGCACTCTGGGAAGCCGAGGCGGGAGGATCGCTCTGGGTCAGGAGTTCAAGACCAGCCTGAGCAAGAGCGAGACCCCCGTCTCTACTAAAAATAGAAAAAAATGAGCTGGACAACTAAAAATATATAGAAAAATCTAGCCTGGCATGGTGGTACATGCCTGTAGTGTAGTGCCAGCTACTCAGGAACTGCTTCCTGCTGAGGCAGGAGGATCGCTTGAGTCCAGGAGTTTGAGGTTGCTGTGAGCTAGGCTGATGCCAGGGCACTCTAGCCTGGGCAACAGAGTGAGACTTTGTCTCAAAAAAAAAAGAGAGAAAGTCATAAGTGGAAGAGATGACTTTCGAGTCCAGGATATCTCTTGAGATTTAAAAATGAGTATGACAGAATGCATGTAGATGTGGTTGTATTTTGAGGTAGAAGATACAAGAAGGGGGATCATCCTGAATCAGTTTATTTGGCTATGGCACCCTTTTTGATGGTTCTCCTGTTTTGGAAATTTAATCCTTTGTCTGATTTAATTCTTTCTCTTTAATAATAAAGAAGCTAAAAATTAGAGATGTGTGACTTCTGAGGATCTATATACATACCTAGTTCACAGCAGAGTCAGGATTAGACCATGGGTTCCTTGATTTAATAGCACACTGTAATATAAGATTGTTATCTGTAAGTAATGGCACAGAGGACTTGGAGAAAGGTAAGTTTTAAAATAATTCACAGATTCGGCTGGGCAGTCACTCATACCTGTAATCCTAGCACTTTGAGAGGCCAAGACAGAAGGATTACCTGAGGCCAGGAGTTCGAGACCCTCTACCAAAAAAATAAAAATAAAAATGATTTATTTACTTACTTATTTTGAGACAGAGTTTCACTTTGTTGCCCTGGGTAGAGTGCAGTGGTGTCATTGTAGCTCACTGCAGCCTCAAACTCCTGGGCTCAAGTGATCCTCCTTCCTCAGCCTTCCAAGTAGCTGGGACCACAGGTGAGTACCATGACGCCCAGCTAATTTTTTCTATTTTTAGTAGAGATCGGGTCTCACTCTTCCTCAGGCTGGTCTTGAACTCTTAAGCTCAAGTGATCCTCTCACCTTGGCCTCCGAGAGTGCTAGGATTACATGAATGAACCACCTCACCTGGCTGCTACAAAAAATTTTAAAAATTAGCTGAGTATGGTGGCACATGCCTGTAGTCCCAGCTGCTTGAGAGGCTGAGGCAGGAGGATCACTTGAGCCCAGGTGTTGGAGGTTGCAGTGAGCTATAATGATGCCACTGCACTCTAGGCTGGGCAACAGAGCAAGAGGCCCTGTATCAAAAAAAATCACAGGTTCTCAACGAGTTATTATTAACTCTTTTTGGAAGACTCTGTGAGGTAGACAACAAAGAATGTCCATTCTTTCTTAAGCAGACTAATCTGGTTGAAATGATAAAATATGTGAAATCACTAACAATACTTTTCAAAGAAAAATAACTGGACATACCATTATACATTCTGAACAGATATACTAAGACATTACTGACTAAAGGATTGGTGAATAAATTAGAATCAGGATATGGAATGTACAGCTGAATTTTGAACAATTGTGGGGGTTTTAAACCAGAAAGCTGAGGGAACAGTAGTGGCTTTGCATATCATATGAGGGGCACATGGAATATAGCCAACTCAGTTAAAGCTTTGGAGTCAGTATAGGCTGCAAAGTAAGTTTAAATCCTTTTCCCTCTGCTCACTAGCTGGTGAAATGGGCAACTTAACTTTCCAAGCCTTGGGCTTTTTGTCTATAAAATGAGGATATTGTATACAAAACAGTTTATTTAGAGTAAATGCCTAGTATGTAAAAAGGGTTTTGTAAATTTATGGCAATTATTTCTTTGTGTTCCCATTATTTAGAATGATGCCCAGCACAGAATAATTGCTTAGCAAATTGTTTACTGATTTAAATAGTGGGATTTATTCTTATTTTACATGGTATTCTGTTGAATATTTACTATGTGCCAGCATTGTAGTAATCACTTTATATTATCTAACTTCATTTTTATAACAATCTTAGGAGAAAAATCTAATATTAACACTACTATTATCATTTTTCTGATGAAGAAATTGATTTAGAGGAGTTAAGAACTTGTCACTATAGTAAAGCTGGGGTCAAAGGCAGTCAAAGTCCGACTCTAAAACTGTGGTTTTAGCCACTGCATTTTACACCACTCTGCCATATGATCCTGCCTTTTTTTCTTCTTCTTTTTCTTTTTTTTGTAGACGTAGGGAGTCTTGCTGTGGTTGCCAAGGATAGTTTCAAATTCCTGGCCTCAAGCCTCTCATTGTTCTAGGATTACAGGTGTGAGCCACCACACCCAGCAATCCTGCTTTTCTTTTACTCGTGTTATTTAGACATTTCATTTCCGTCTTACAGACAAAATTATCTTGTATGCACTAATCTTTTATCACATATGACTGGTCTTCTTCCTGATTTTTTACTAGTTTCCGAGAACTTGCTACCATAGGACAATTTTCTGATTTCTGTTGTTTTTCCAGAGAAAGCTGAGATTCAGTACATCTGTGACTATAAAGTACTAAATTCTTTCAGGAGGAAATGGAGAGAATCACTTATTTTATCTTTGGGGTTTTAAAAAACCCAAGTGTTCATGATACATGGAGTTTCTTAAATTGAATTTAATCTCAGATTCACTTCTATACCTGTGTTTCTTCTTGCCTCTATTTATTTAAACCCTATCCTTTCTACTCAGCTTAACACCATTCTTTTTTTAAGCCTTTAGTGACCTTATTTATCTTGAATTCCTTTGGATTCATGTGCTTTTGTTTGTACATTTGGCACATAAATAAGCTCCTTGGGGGTTAGGGACCGCTTTAATAGGCAGTGCTTTGTAAAGTTGGATCCTCTATAAATATACATGGTTGTTCATTGTTGTAGCAGCTAAGCTAGTCCTTTGCATGTTGAGGCAAGAAGTTATCTAAATGTAACTCACATGAAGAAAGATTTAAGATAAAATGTAAGAATTCTCTAAATTAGCCTCTTTGAGAGGCTAAAATATCTTATAGCAAAAGTTATGAAACATTTCTGTATAGGAAAGATATAACTTTTTTCTTCTTTTTTTTTTTTTAATAGGCAAAAGATGCTGGTCTTGGGGTGTCAATTTTACTATGTGTCAGAGCTCTTCAACTCAGATCAAGTGAGGATGAGGAAATGAAGGCATCAGTTTGTAAAACAATCTCCTGTCTTCTACCAGGAGATTTAGAAGTTAGACGAGCCTGTCAACTTACAGAATTCTTAATTGAACCCAGTTTGGATGGATTTAATATGTTGGAGGATCTGTATTTGCAACCAGATCAAAAATTTGATGAAGAAAATGCACCAGTTCCGAATTCTCTTAGATGTGAGCTCTTACTAGCTTTAAAAGCCCACTGGCCTTTTGATCCTGAATTTTGGGACTGGAAAACTTTAAAACGACACTGCCACCAACTTCTAGGACAAGAAGCCTCAGATTCTGATGATGATTTAAGTGGCTATGAAATGTCTATTAATGACACAGATGTCTTAGAGTCAATCCTCAGTGACTATGATGAAGGTAAAGACGATAAACAATACAGAAGAAGAGATTTGACAGATCAGCATAAGGAGAAAAGAGACAAAAAACCCATTGGCTCTTCTGAAAGATATCAGAGGTGGCTTCAATATAAGTTTTTCTGTTTGTTATGTAAACGGGAATATATAGAGGCCAGAATTCTTCATCATTCTAAGATGCATATGGAAGATGGGATTTATACTTGTCCAGTTTGTATTAAAAAATTCAAGAGAAAAGAAATGTTTGTTCCTCATGTGATGGAACATGTTAAAATGCCACCAAGCAGAAGGGACCGCTCTAAAAAGAAATTACTGTTAAAAGGCTCTCAAAAGGGTATTTGTCCCAAGAGCCCCTCTGCAACCCCAGAGCAAAATCATTCATTGAATGAACAAGCCAAAGGAGAATCTCATGAATATGTCACATTCAGCAAATTAGAAGACTGCCACCTGCAAGACAGAGATTTGTACCCATGTCCTGGTACAGACTGTTCCCGTGTATTTAAGCAATTTAAATACTTAAGTGTGCATCTTAAAGCTGAACACCAAAATAATGATGAAAATGCCAAGCACTACTTGGATATGAAAAATAGAAGAGAGAAGTGTACTTATTGTCGACGACATTTCATGTCTGCTTTTCACCTGCGAGAGCATGAACAAGTGCATTGTGGTCCCCAACCTTATATGTGTGTATCTATAGATTGCTATGCTAGGTTTGGATCAGTAAATGAACTACTTAACCATAAACAAAAACATGGTGATCTGCGTTATAAATGTGAATTAAATGGCTGTAATATTGTTTTCAGTGACTTGGGACAGCTTTACCACCATGAAGCACAACACTTTAGGGATGCATCTTACACGTGCAACTTTCTTGGCTGTAAAAAATTCTATTATTCCAAAATTGAATACCAGAATCACCTCTCAATGCATAATGTTGAAAGTTCAAATGGAGACATAAAGAAACCAGTGAAACTTGAGGAGTCCGCACCAGGTGAAAAGCAAGATTGTATTGATCAGCCCCATCCACTTGACCAAACTGATAAATCACATTTACCTGAGGATCTTCTCTTCTGTGCAGAATCAGCTACTACTCAAATAGATACAGAAACTGCAGAAAACCTGAAAGAAAACAGTGACAGCAATTCTAGTGATCAGTTAAGTCATAGCTCTTCAGCTTCAATAAATGAAGAGTTGATTGACACACTAGATCACTCTGAAACCATGCAGGATATATTATTATCTCATGAGAAAGTCTTTGTGCCCTCCAGTTTAAAAGAAAAATGTTCCAATGTGGCAGTTTGTTTTGATGGTACTAAGTTTACCTGTGGTTTTGATGGCTGTGGTTCCACGTACAAAAATGCAAAAGGAATGCAGAAACATCTACGGAAAGTTCATCCATACCATTTTAAACCCAAAAAGATAAAGACAAAAGATGTCTTGCCCTGTTTGGGTAATGAACATAATCAAACAACTGAAAAGTTTGATGCAGAAACGAAACCCAGTTCAGATACAAATAGTGACTCCCCAGATGAAAGTCTAGATCACAATATTCATACTAAATGTAAACGAGAACATCAAGGTTATTCCTCAGAAGCCTCCATTTGTGCTTCTAAAAGGCCATGTACAGAGGATACCATGTTGGAACTTTTGTTACGTTTGAAACATTTAAGCTTGAAAAACTCGATAACACATGGATCTTTCTCAGGGTCTTTGCAGGGGTACCCATCCAGTGGTGCTAAGTCTCTTCAATCAGTTTCATCTATCTCAGACCTTAATTTTCAGAATCAAGATGAAAATATGCCAAGTCAATACCTTGCACAGTTGGCGGCTAAGCCTTTTTTCTGTGAGCTTCAAGGATGCAAATATGAATTTGTGACCAGAGAGGCTTTGTTAATGCATTATCTTAAAAAGCATAATTATTCAAAAGAAAAAGTCCTTCAGTTAACCATGTTTCAACATCGCTATTCTCCATTCCAGTGTCATATTTGCCAAAGGTCATTTACAAGAAAAACACACCTTAGGATTCATTATAAAAACAAACATCAAATTGGCAGTGACAGAGCAACTCACAGACTATTAGATAATGAAAAATGTGATCATGAAGGCCCATGCTCAGTAGAAAGGTTGAAAGGTGATTGTTCTGCAGAACTTGGAGGTGATCCCAACAGTAACTCTGATAAGCCACACTGTCATTCTAAAAAGGATGAATGTAGTTCAGAAACAGATATGGAGTCATCTTGTGAAGAAACAGAAAGTAAAACATCAGATATTTCATCACCAATAGGCAGCCATAGAGAAGAACAAGAAGGAAGAGAGGGAAGAGGTAGCAGGCGAACTGTTGCTAAAGGAAATCTGTGCTATATTTTGAATAAATACCACAAACCATTCCATTGTATCCATAAAACTTGCAACTCCTCATTCACCAATTTAAAAGGCTTGATTCGCCATTACCGAACTGTACATCAGTACAACAAAGAACAATTATGTTTAGAAAAAGACAAAGCAAGAACCAAAAGGGAACTTGTCAAATGTAAGAAGATATTTGCTTGCAAATATAAGGAATGTAACAAACGCTTCCTGTGCTCCAAAGCTCTTGCTAAGCACTGTAGTGACTCTCATAACCTAGACCATATTGAAGAACCTAAAATACTTTCTGAAGCTGAATCTGTGGCAAGGTTTTCTTGTAACCAGCCTCAGTGCCCTGCTGTTTTTTATACGTTCAACAAGTTGAAGCACCACTTGATGGAACAGCATAATATTGAAGGAGAAATACATTCAGATTATGAAATTCATTGTGATCTCAATGGCTGTGGCCAGATTTTCACCCATCGCAGTAATTACTCCCAACATGTATATTACCGACATAAGGACTATTACGATGATCTCTTTAGAAGTCAGAAAGTAGCAAATGAAAGGCTACTAAGGAGTGAAAAGGTATGTCAAACAGCTCATACTCAGGGCCATGAACATCAGACTACCAGGAGATCATTTAATGCTAAGACTAAAAAATGTGGCTTAATCAAAGAAAAGAAAGCTCCAATTAGTTTTAAAACAAGAGCTGAAGCCCTCCATATGTGTGTGGAGCACTCTGAGCACACACAGTACCCCTGCATGGTTCAAGGATGCTTATCCGTGGTGAAGTTGGAGAGCAGCATAGTGAGGCATTACAAACGTACCCATCAGATGAGTAGTGCCTACTTAGAGCAACAGATGGAGAACCTTGTTGTTTGTGTTAAGTATGGTACCAAAATTAAGGAGGAGCCCCCTTCTGAGGGAGATCCCTGTATAAAGAAAGAAGAAAATAGAAGCTGTGAATCAGATCATACAAAGCACAGCCATTCCCCGGGTGACAGTAGTGCACCCCTCCAGAACACTGATTCCTCTCATCCAGGTGAAAGGAATGGAGGTCAGAAAGGGTGTATAGAAAGCAGCCCAGTATTTGAAGCAAATACTCTGCTTTACCGGGGAACTTTGAAATGTAACCATAGTTCAGAAACCACTTCTTTGGAACAGTGTAATATAGTTCAGCCATCTCCTTGTAAAATAGAAAATTCCATACCTAATCCCAGTGGAAATGAAAATGGGTCTTATTTCACAAGTTTCCAGCTGCCTTTACCAAGGATTAAAGACTCAGAGAGTGGGCAGCATAGTTCAGGGCAAGAAAACATTATAAAAAATTCAACCCATGTCCCAAAAGAGAATTTTAGGAAGCATTCACAGCCCCGGTCATTTGATTTGAAGACTTACAAACCTATGGGATTTGAATCTTCATTTCTGAAATTTATTCAGGAAAGTGAAGAGAAAGAAGATGATTTTGATGACTGGGAGCCTACAGAGCACTTAACATTAAGTAATTCTTCACAGCCCAGTAATGACTTAACGGGGAGTGTCATGGCAAATAATATGGTGAATAACAGTAACCCTGAAGTTGACATACCTCATTCTTCCAATGACTCTACAATTCATGAGAACCTGACTACAATCCCACCTTTGATAGTAGCAGAAACAACAACAGTTCCTTCCTTGGAAAACCTGAGGGTCGTATTAGACAAAGCATTAACAGACTGTGGAGAGCTTGCCTTAAAACAGCTTCATTATCTTCGGCCAGTGGTTGTTCTTGAAAGATCTAAGTTTTCCACACCAATTTTAGAGTTGTTTCCAACAAAAAAGACAGATGAGCTTTGTGTAGGAAGTTCCTAAATAGCAATTTTGTTTTAGAAACAGACTGGCTCCAACACTGCAACATGGGGACAATTGCCAACTCGAACAAAGGCTGAGACCCAGCCACACTGTTGTTTAGGGTAGAATAGGCTGTGTATTTACATGAATGTATAATATCTATGTCAGCAGTATTGGCTGAGTCCATTAGCTCTCCAGTTGGTTTATTGATTGGGTTTTTTTGTTTGTTTATTAAAAAAAAGAAATGGAACTGTACTCTTGTTTGGTGCTAATTAATACATCAAAATATACTGGGGCTTCCTTTTTCAAATTAAGTGTGCATGATTGTATATGAAACAAATACTAAGGTCCCAGGGTGGGAGGGCTAGGGAAAGGGATATGGAGTTCTTACTTGACTTGAATGTGCACCTGAGGGTGCTTTGTGTAATATATTGTATACTACAGCATCTTATATTTTTTGAGTTGAGTTTCAATAAATTACAATTTTTCACCCATTTCTTGTTTACTCATAATGAGTTTTCATGCCACGTTTAAACTGGAATCGCACTTATTTTCTGAAACGTGCAGTCATATTTTTACCTCAGTAATTTTTCATTTCTTATTAAACCATTCAGATCAAGGGTTTTTTAAAATACCTATTAACATTTTTGTGGAAGAAAATTCCGAGATTGAGTAATTAGCTCTGGGAGTCAAGATTACTCCCAAAGGAGGATATCCAGAAGTTGGCCAGGTAGAAAGGACAGGGTATGCCAGGCAAAACATGCAGAGGATCACAAATGCGGAGGCATGAAGTCATGTTTCCGGGGAACTACAAATAATTTAATGTGCTGACTGCAAAAGGGGAGCAGTAGAAAGGGGTGAAGTTATTGCGGAGATAGGCAGGAACCAAACCATGAACATGAGGAGTTTGGACTTGAGTCTATAGACAGGTGAGAGCCTTTGAAGGATGTTAAAGGAAAGTAACACATTCAAATTTTAATTTATAGATTGCTTGAAACATGGAGTGTGATTTTAAGAGCTGAGAGAGGAAATGGTAGATAAGACTGTTGAAGTAATTGAGGCAAACTTGTTGAGAGTCTGTACTGACGCTTGCAGTAGAAGGCAGAGTAGATGAAATCAAGGAGACAGGATTGGGGCTTGGAGAGTGAAGAAAAGGACTTGAGGAAACCTCTAAAGAAATCTTGATGCAATTAGTGATGCAATCAGTTAAGGTGGGAATACAAAAGGAGGAATGGGTATTTGGGAAGAGGATGAAAAGCCAAGATGAGTTTGGTTTTTGGATGTGTTGAGTTTCAGTGGACTGTGGGACATCTTTGTTTAATAACAAGGGATGGCAATATGTTCTTATAAATACAGTAGTTATATTGTCTGTTACTTGTGAAGTTTTCAGCCACTTTCATTAGCTAGCAATGAAATGACTCAAACACACAATTGACATTTTTTTATCATCCCTGCGGTTAGGATTTCAAGAGTTCCAGACACTTTCATTCTCTACTTTTACCCAGAATTTTCTGGGATCATTGTTTTCTCACCCATTTTCATGAGCGTATGTATGAAAGAGGTGGGGAACTGTGGAAAAGGAAGGTTTTGATTAGTTTTTCTAGGGGCATTCCATTCCCAATCTGTCCTCTCTCAGTCCCAGATTGCCTACTTCTTTGTTTTCTTTTTTTTTGTTTGTTTTGTTTTAAGACAATGGCATCATCATAGCTCACTGCAACCTCAAACTACAGGCTCTAGCCACCATGCCTGTCTAATTTTTTCTCGTTTTTTGTTAGAGACAGGGTCTCCCTATTGCTTAGGCTGGTCTTGAACTCCTGACCTTAAACAATCCTCCCAGAATGCTAGGATTATAGGTGTGAGCTACCACATCTGGCAAGATTGCCTACTTCTGAGCTGAGCTGCCAAGGACAGTCTTAAGGGGCATAGTCATTCACCAAATATATAAGCACATACATATTTTAAAACATACAGTTCCAGGTGCTTTGGGAAACACATACAAAGTAAATTTTCAGGGCCTTCATGGAGCTTTAACAAAAGGTGAAGGAGGGCTGGGGTAGCTCAGAACATTGTTACTTGAAGCGTGGCTGCCAGCAGCTTGGGTATCACCTAGGCCCCACTCCAGACCCTACTGGACCAAAATCTACATTTTATAATGGTAAGATCTCCGGATGGATCGTACATAGGCACAGAAAAGTTCTAGAAGCACTGGCCTGGAATACAAAGTGGGAAGTACCATGAGAGTTCAGGGTAATTATGCTTTTTAGCACTTTATGTAAAATTATCTTGTTGAGTTTTCATAATCCCATGAAGTAGGTGCTATTATCTTATTTGACAGATAAAGAACTTGAGATAGTCCAGGCGCAGTGGCTCAGGCCTATAATCCTAGCACTCTGGGAGGCCGAGGCGGGCAGATCGCTCAAGGTCAGGAGTTCGAAACCAGCCTAAGCAAGAGCGAGACCCATCTCTACTAAAAATAGAAAAATTAATTGGCCAACTAAAAATATATAGAAAAAATTAGCCAGGCATGGTGGCGGATGCCTTTAGTGTAGTCCCAGCTACTTGGGAGGTTGAGGCAGGAGGATCACTTGAGCCCAGGAGTTTGAGGTTGCTGTGAGCTAGGCTGATGCCACGGCCCTCTAGCCCGGGAAACAGTGAGACTGTCTCAAAAATAAAAAAGAACTTGGGATAGAGATGGAAGTGTCTTGCCTTGCTGACACAGAGATTGAGCCCAATCTTAATTCTGACTAGAAGAAAATCAGGGAGGGGCACTTAATGTGAAGGAATAACATGAAAAATTGCAGGTGGTATTTAAAGTACCAAAAACACCACAGTTCTGCAAACTAAATGTATTGCTTTTGAAAGTGAATACTGGGCCAGGCATGTTGGCTCATGCCTGCAATCCCAGTACTTTAGGAGTTCATGGGCTTTTTAAAGTGAATAGTGGGCCAGGAATGGTGGCTCAAGCCTGCAATCCCAGCACTTTGGGAGTTCACAGCAAGAGGATTGCTTGAGGCCAGGAGTACGAGACCAGACAACATATGCCATCACTGCTGAAAAAAGGAAAAAAGAAAGTGAATAGTGGGAAATAAGATTTGAAGTGTAAGTAAAAGCCAAGTCATGTAGCTCCAACTCCATAGTCATACATTCAGTGTTAACATTTCTTTATTGAGGCCGGGCGCGGTGGCTCACACCTGTAATCCTAGCTAGCACTCTGGGAGGCCGAGGCAGGCGGATTGCTCGAGGTCAGGAGTTCGAGACCAGCTTGAGCAAGAGTGAGACCCTGTCTCTACTATAAATAGAAAGAAATTAATTGGCTAACTAATATATAGAAAAAAATTAGCTGGGCATGGTGGCGCATGCCTGTAGTCCCAGCTACTTGGGAGCCTGAGGCAGTAGGATTGCTTGAGCCCAGGAGTTTGAGGTTGCTGTGAGCTAGGCTGGGCAACAAAGTGAGACTCTGTCTCAAAAAAAATGTTTCTTTATTGAACAAAGAAATGGAAAACGTGCATTTTGTTTCTGTGAATAACTTATAACCTATGAAAAAGTCAAAAGTTCTAAGAGTCAGAAAAGTTGCTTCTCCCTACCTCCCCTCCCCAAGGTAAACTGATAGCTCCTGGCCTTATGCTACTGATATATGCCATATTATGTAGAGCTGGGTCTAGAAAGTGGCTTACACTGCTCTGGCCTGCTTGGTCTACACCTGCAAGAGTGGACTCTAACAGACTGCATTTGGAGGTCTGAATCACTTTGAGGAAGGTAACCAGGACAGATAGAAGATTTTAAAACCTCCTAAATACATGTCAACATGTATTGGGCAGGTTTAGCCTGGAAAATAGGACCAGAGACATAGACAGCTATCTGAATGTTAATAAGAAGCCAAATATTTACTAGGAACATACCATCTGCTAGCCACTGGGTGATAAGAATATTGAACAAGACTCATGTAAGTTTCCTGCGTCATGGAGATTTAGAGTCTAGTAGAGAAGACAAACAAAACACTCCAAATAATTAGTTAAGTAAAAGTGGCAGGAAAAAAAGCACTGAGATGGGGACCCAAAAAAAGACAGGAAAAGCTTTCTTGAGGATGATATTTAAACTGAAACCGGAAAAATTGATAGAAGTTAGGCAATAGCTGGGCACAGTGGTGCGTACCCGTAGTCACGGCTACTTGGGAGGCTGAGGTGGAAGGATCACTTGAGCCTGGGAGTTTAAGGCTATAGTGCATAATGAATATAGCCACTGCACTCCAGCCTGTACAAAAAAAAAAATTCAGGCCGGGGGCAGTGGCTCACTCTTGCATGCGCCACCATGCCCGGCTAATTTTTTTCTATATATATTAGTTGGTCAATTAATTTCTTTCTATTTATAGTAGAGACGGGGTCTCGCTCTTGCTCAGGCTGGTCTCGAACTCCTGAGCTCAAAGGATCCGCCCACCTCGGCCTCCCAGAGAGCTAGGATTACAGGCTTGAGCCACCGCACCCGGCCTCACTCTTGTAATCCTAGCACTCTGGGAGGCCAAGGCGGGCGGATCGCTCAAGGTCAGGAGTTTGAAACCAGCCTGGCCAAGAGCGAGACCCCATCTCTACTTAAAAATAGAAACAAATTAATTGCCCAACTAAAAATATATAGAAAAAAATTAGCCGGGCATGGTGGCGCATGCCTGTAGTCCCAGCTACTTGGGAGGCTGAGGCAGAAGGATTGCTTGAGCCCAGGAGTTTGAGGTTGCTCTAAGCTAAGCTGATGCCCCAGCACTCTAGCCGGGGCAACAGAGTGAGACTTTGTCCCAAAAAAAAAAAATGCAGGCAAAGGGTAATCCAATTACATGCAGAGGCTTTGTGGTGCAGCAGCTTTGTGTGTTGGCGACATTGACAAGACGACTATAACTGGAGTTGAGAGAATAAATGGGAGAGGAAAAGGAGGGAAGGTTGGATAGGTAAGCAGGGCCAGGTGCAGGTATTTTTTTGTGTGTGTGCCTTATAACCAATTGAAGGCTTGAAAAGTAGGCATTGCATAAATCATTAATCATAATCATCAATTAAATACTAATGCTGTGATGTTGAAGACTACTGAGTGGAAGTGACTGATGGCTGGATGGCTGGATAGATGGATGGATGACACTATTGAAGGTAAGTTGAGATGCCTACCACAGACAGTGATACATTCATCATTGGAGGTGTTTGGGTATCCAAGAAGGGAGTCAAAAAATAAATGGTTTTCTTTGGACTAGATTCTCTTTGAAGCACCTTATACTCTTGAGATTGTAATACCTTGTATTTGGTCATAAATTTCTTTTTTTTTTTTTGAGACAGAGTCTCACTTTGTTGCCCCGGCTAGAGTGAGTGCCATGGCATCAGCCTAGGTCACAGCAACCTCAAACTCCTGGGCTCAAGCAATCCTACTGCCTCAGCCTCCCGAGTAGCTGGGACTACAGGCATGCTCCACCATGCCCGGCTAATTTTTTTCTATATATTTTTAGTTGGCCAATTAATTTCTTTCTATTTATAGTAGAGACTCTATAGTAGGTGTCTCGCTCTTGCTCAGGTTGGTTTCGAACTCCTGAGCTCAAACGATAAGCTCGCCTTGGCCTCCCAGAGAGCTAGGATTACAGGCATGAGCCACCGCGCCCAGCCGGTCATAAATTTCACTACCAATAATAATGGCCCTTACCTATATGTGTGGCATGGTTTTCTTACAGGTATTATCAAATCTTAATTTCAGCTCTATGAAGTAGGAATTATTCTTGCTTTACAAATGAGTGTGTTAAGCTTTAGGTAAATAACTTGTCCAAAGTACTAAGTAGAGCCAAAATTTGAACCCAGATCCATCATATTCCCAGTACTTCTCTTAACAGCTACTCCATACACGCATCTGCACAAATACAATAGCCACTTGATGAATGAACAGTTTTGGCTATAAAGATATTTACATTCATTTAAAAATACTTATTTCACCTACTATGTGCTAAGCACTAGGGATATAGTAGTCAATAAAATCGACATGGTTCCTGTCTTCGTTGAGTTTACAATAGGGAAGACAGATATTAAACCAAAAATTGCACAAATAACTGTAATTGTGTTATGCTTTGAAAGTAAAGAAGAAGGTGCCATGTAACTTTCACCTTATGTACTCTAGTATAGGAAGTCTTGGGAAATAGTTGTCACAGTCCTATCTATCTCCAAAATGTTTCTAGTTTTACCCATTCTTTAATGGTTTCTGACCTGTGCTTAAACTATTATAATCAAATCTCAAGTCTTATCTGAGTAACTTCTGTTCCTTGCTATAAATGATTCTGGCCATAGTCATTAGTGGACTATGGGTTTTACATTACCAGCAGTCATTCCTAAGTCAGTAAGTCATTTCACCCTAACATGAGTACTATGTTTCCAATAGCATTCTAGACCCTGCTTTCTGAATGTGCTCCTGACACCTCAAGCAACATACCACACCTCTCTTTCCTGCAAGAACAAAATAGTTGTTACTTCAACAGACTTCTCTATCCCTGTTTTTTTCACTCAGTCAACCAGAATGAACAAATTGGAACCTGCGGTGTCTAACTTCTGTATCTTAACCTTGTATAGTATCAGACTATTTTTTTTTTAATTGTTGTAACTGATCCTTTTTTTTTCCTTCCTTACTATGCCCCTTCTCCTCTTGGTGCAAACTCTTTTGGATTTTTGCTGCCTTTGTAATCTGATCTCACAATTTAGAGTATATATACTTGTATGTGAACTATCTTTTTTCATGAATGCTTTCTGAGAATTGACCATACATTTTATTTTTATATCTTCATACTTCCTTGATGAGTAGACAGATACTAGTCAGTAAATAACTCATTCAATAACATGTCATATAGGTTACCATGTAGCATGCTGTTTCCAAGTACTTAGAATTGATACCATTTGTTCCTAATACAAACCTTTTGAAGGGAGTGAAATCTCCATCTGCAAATAGATAAGCAAAGTGTGGCTCAAATACCTGAAATGCCCTCCCAAAGATCATAATTTCTAAACAATAGTGATATATGAAGGGAGAATGGTAGAAAATGATCCATTAGTAACCTCTCTCCATATTTACCAAGTAAACCACTCTATAAGAAACCTTTATTTTTTATTTTTATTTTATTTTTTTGAGACAGAGTCTCGCTTTGTTGCCCAGGCTAGAGTGAGTGCCATGGCGTCAGCCTAGCTCACAGCAACCTCAAACTCCTGGGCACAAGCAATCCTGCTGCCTCAGCCTCCCAAGTAGCTGGGACTACAGGCATGTGCCACCATGCTCGGCTCATTTTTTTTTCTATATATATTAGTTGGTCAATTAGTTTCTTTCTATTTTTAGTAGAGACGGGGTCTCACTCTTGCTCAGGCTGAAGAAACCCTTCTTTAAATCCTATCTCCTCAAATTTCTACTCCATGTCAAAACACTTCGGTTTATCATTTGTCATGTGAAAACAGCTGCTATTCATTTCATGGAATTGTTGGAAATATTCTATATCTACACTGTTCACATGTGGCTATTTAAAATTAATTAAAATGTAAAATGCAGCCCCTCTGCTACACTATCCACATTTCAAGTGACTAGTGGTTACCACATTGGAAAGGACATATATAGAGCATTTCCATCATTGCAGAAAGCTGTATTGGATAATGCTGTGCTAGAGCTAAGACTGGCCAAAGACTAGAGAAAGAATATGCCTGAACTGAAAACCCAGGCCAGTGCCTGGTTGGTTTTGAGTGGGAAGATTCACTGAGTTAGTGGGAAGCAAGCTGATCTTTGGAACAGTGACATCACAATGCACAGCTCACAATGGCTCCAGAACACCTAGGCTCCCAGGCCACTCCCCTTAACTCATATCTAGATTCCTGAAGCCTCTGCCCATGTAGTTCCTGAAGCTGCTGTCTTATTAAAATGCCACCATCTTCACCTCCACCTTCTACCTGGGACAGCCTCTTAGATTCTCTCTCTCTGACCACAATATGGAATTGGATACAAGCAAATTATCTGGGAGAGACAAGTGCGCCTCAGCAAACAAATCTGGGGATACTAGATAATCTTGCTCCGGCTGTGCAAATCGTCCTGGGGATTTCTTTTCTGGTCGTGTTGGCAATAGGATTATATACCTTATGGAAACGAAGTGTTCGATCAGTTCAGGTTATACTCTTTTGTTTCAAGAAATTTAAATAGTTATAAATTGAAATTTGATTAGCTCTCTCTCCTATTGCTGCCATGCAGTTTTAAGACCGTGCAGATGAGCAAAGGTGAACTCCTGTCTTTTTAGTTGGTTGAAATTAGATTATCCTTGAAAAGCTCCACCAATTAGGTTTGGGGCATAAAAATGCTCTTGATCTCAATGGTCTGGCTTACCTGCTATAATAAAACAGACCAAACAAGTTCATAACCTGAGAAAGTAGCTTTACTCTCAAATTCAATCACTTATTCATCTTTGAATGCCTACTATGTTTATGGTATAGGCACTGTCATATAACTGGGATCTGGGTATGGCCTTTCTGTTCTTACTATGCCATTGCTCTGTAACTGATAAGGAGTCATATGTATTAAGTCATCACAACGTTTTCATTATTGTGTTTCAGCAAGATAAGTCTCCATAAATATACAGGGTCTCTTTTTGGGAATAGGAATTTAGCTGGCTGAGATTGTAAGAAACATTTAGGATTTTACATACTTCTGTTTAGTCACCAATAATAATAGTTTATTTACAATATAATCAAAGTGCTTTGAGAATCCCACTTCCATGAAATAGATGGAGGTTATTTTCACATGACAAATTAAGAAACTAAAGTACACTGAGGTTCAGTAGAAATTTAAGGAGTCAGTTTAAAGAGGGCTTTCTTAAAGAGTGATGAGTTTACTTAATGCAGAGAGAAGTTATTATTGGATCATTGTATAGCATTTGCTTATTTTCATATGTCACTCTTGTTTAGGAATCATGGTCACAGGCATTTTTCTATCTTAACCTGTCAAAACTGCATGGGCCAGGCGAGGTGACTCATTCCTGTAATCCCAGCACTTTGGGAGGCTGAGGCAGTAGGATCACTTGAGGCCAGGAGTTCAAGACCAGCCTAGGCAACAGAGTGAGATCTCAAAAAAAACCAACCAACCAACGCCACCCCCCTGACTCCTGCCACCGCCAATCCTGCATAGTAGCCAGAGCAGGGATCATCGGATTATCATCTCCATTTTGTAGGTGAGGGAACTTTGTTATCATCTGCCCAAGTTCACATAGTTTTGGGTTTTTTTGGGGGGAGCGCAGGGGGTGAGGAGATGGGAACCCCGCCCTCTGTCCCCCACGTAGTTTTTTTTTTTTTTTTGAGACAGAGTCTCACTTTATTGCCCAGGCTAGAGTGAGTGCCGTGGCATCAGCCTAGCTCACAGCAACCTCAAACTCCTGGGCTCAAGCAATCCTGCTGCCTCAGCCTCCCAAGTAGCTGGGACTACAGGCATGTGCCACCATGCCCGGCTAATTTTTTTCTATATAAATTAGTTGGCCAATTAATTTTTTTCTATTTATAGTAGAGATGGGGTCTCGCTCTTGCTCAGGCTGGTCTCGAACTCCTGAGCTCAAACGATTCGCCCACCTCGGCCTCCCAGAGAGCTAGGATTACAGGCGTGAGCCACCGCGCCCGGACCCACATAGTTTTTAAGAGCTGACAAAGCTGAGGTTGAAGTCCAGTTTTTAGTATTCCAAATTCAGTTCTCCAAAATCTCATTGAATGTAAACCAGCTGTCCTAAATCCTCAACAGGAATGTGTATGTGTATACATATGTGTACATATACATATGCACACATATTTTAATTAGCTAATAGAATGTAAGGCAAGAAAACAAACTCTTACCTAATTCTGAGTTTAGCTCAATCAGTAAGATGGGCTTGCAGCCCTCCAGACAGCTCAGCCAAGAAAAAGAGGTAGTGTAACAGAGTGGTTAATAGTGTAGGCCCTGAAGTCAGACGCTTGGACTTAAGTATTTGTTGCACCACTTGCTCTGTGACCTGAGAGCTATCAATTAACCTCTAAACCCGTTTCCTTATCTGTAAGATGGTCTTGCTAGCAGTGCTTCTCTCATAGGGGTGTGGTGAGGATTAAAGGAGATACCGTATGTATAAAGGTTAGCACATATTCAATATGTAGTGCTAGTTATAATAAGGAAAAACTGATTGGTTTTATTCTCATCTTGGCAGGAATCTGTCCTAGTATATACCTTAAAAAATTTTTTTTAAACACGGTCTCACTATGTTGCCCAGGCTGGAGTGCAGTGGCTATTCACAAGTGCCATAATGGCACACAACAGCCTCAAACTGGTCTCAAGTGATCCTCCTATCTTCGCCTTCCGAGTAGCTGGGACTGGACTATGGTGCACACCAATGTGCCCAGCTCTGTCCTAGTATATTTTAAAAACTTTTCCATGACTAGTAAATCCCGTTCTTCAGACTGTTTAGAAGTATGCAGTAGGGCTGCTTAAGAAGTATGCTTAAAAGTAAGAATTCTTCCATCAAAAGTATCAGCTTAAAAAAAAAAAAAAAAAGTAAGAATTCCTGGATTCCAGTCTGGCCTCTACTACTACCAGTATATATGACCTTGGACAATGACAGGGTCCAAACTGGAAGGTATATAAATACTTATCCATTTCTGGTTTTTCCTGCATAAATAGGTCATGCATAGGCAAGGTAACTTCTAGCCCAGGATGTTGCAGACATTCAGCAATTGTATCTATTATTATAGTCTAAATTAAATGCAAATAATAATCCCTGACCTGCATCTCTCTCCAGTTTGTGGTAAAAATCGAAGGATAAAGTAGGTGTGAAAATGTTTTTTAAATGGAAGCCTTGGCGTAAGAATGAGGAATTATTGTTACTCTTACGTTTTTGTTTTGTTTTGCATCTATAGTAAATTGTGGCATTTCACATGAATAAGCAAGTAACGCTCAGCTTCTGTTGTTTCATTTTAGAAAACGTTGTTGTTTGTACTCACACTCTACAAAATTTACAAGAAAGGTGCAGATTTTTTTCAGGCTTTGCTAGCCAACCCAGAAGGGAATGGTTTCCAACTTCAAGACAGTAATAATCTCTTCCTGTCCTTGGGTCTGCAAGAGAAAATTTTGAAAAAACTTCAGATGGTGGAAAACAAAGTAAAGGACCTGGAGGGGATGATCGTTGCCCAAAAACCTTCTACAAAGAGGAATTGCTCCTCTGAGCCCTACTGCAGCTGCTCCGACTGCCAGAGTCCCTTGCCCACATCAGGGTTTACTTCCACATCTGAAATGTGATGGACTCCAGTCTTTTCCAGAAAAGCACTGTTTCCCTCATGTGTGCAGTGGTGTATCAATAAAGATAGAAAACTATATTGAAATGACCCTGCAAGGACTGGCTCTCTATTTAGTAGGGCAGATCTACTTGTGTGGTGGGGTATGTGGGGTTATAAATGTGGTAGTTAAAAATGTCTTTGGGACTGTGGTGCTCGCTCAGCAGGCTGGAGAGCATGCACAGCTGTATCAGAATGGAGAGCGAGACTGGAACTGAACGGATGGGGAAAGAAGGAGGGTGGTCAGGGACATGGCCTTGAGGTCCATGTGGAAGGGGTTGGACTGGATATAATAAAAAGCAGGAAAGTGCTATTTGAGGGCCGTGCTGTGGGCTGTCCTGTGGAAGTAGGCTGGCCTCTGTGCTGGTCCCTTGGCTTAAAAGTAAATATGTGTCCCAGGGAACTCCTGCATTAATTACTCAAAGGTGGGCAGTGGATATGAAATAGACTGACATAAAGGAGACTGTTTAATTTTACCCAGCTTTTACTGATACCTATTGTATGCTAAGCATTGTAACAATGCCTAGGACTCTGCCTCAGTGCTTCAGGAGCACTCAGTTTGGCTGGATGGACAGGTAATTTCAGAATGGCCAGTTATAATACAGAGGGATCCTATCATCTTGAACTGGAGTCAATTCTCCTTAACAGGGAGGAAAAAATGGAGGCATTCTACTCACTGAATGTGTACCCAGATGAGTGACAGAGATAGAGAGAGAGGGCCTACTGGGAGATGGCAATAGATGGTTCTCTCAGCAGGTCTTAGATTCTACAAACCATATAGGGTGTGCACTTTTGACACAATAAATGTGACCGTGGCCATTTGAAACACTGAAACTATTCGGCACCTAAGTGAAATATTTATTTTGGTGAGCAAATAGTGATTGGCTGCCATTCTGGAGAAAAATTGGCTATGCTGGTCAGCAAGAGACAATATAGCAATCTCCCAAGTGACTTCTCCCTAAGGGATTTCCAAAGGTAATTTTGACCATTTGTAATTTCTGCCTAGTGCCCTGGTGTTAAAATGCTACCCCTGTGTAAGATGAGACTTTCCTGTACATGTACCAAGTGCAAAAACAGTCGGGTGAATACAGGGTGGGGCCAGGAAAGGCTTTGCATTGAATTCTCCCATAAAGGATTACATAGGCAGACAACGAAATGGAAGGCATTCCTCTTGGTGGGATCACCATGGAGGTATACATAAAAAGGATGGCTTAGCTGGGTGTGGTGGTGCACGCCTCTAGTCCCAGCTACTTGAAAGGCTGAGGTGGGAGGATCACTTGAGCACAGGAATTTGAAGTTCAGTGAACTATGATCGAGCCATGGCACTCCAGCCTGGGCGAGAGAGCAAGACCCTGCTCTTTAACAACAAAAAATGGTTTGCCTGGGGACAAGGAGAGTTTTAGGGTGGTTGATGCACCAATTATTTCCAAAGCTACGATAAATGATTTTGGCTTCAGGGCAAGACACACTAACCTCATCCTCAAATCAGCTTTAATTCATGATGTGTTGGACAGAACACATGGGAGTTAACAATGTGCGCCATTGATGGTTTAGGTGAGCGGTTATTATGCTGCTGATAGAGTGCTGCTATATCAATCTTTTAAAGTCAATCTCTCAATTTTTGTGCTGTCTAAATTTCATTTCAGTCATCTTGTCTTGGTTATACCTCTGGTGTATATCAATGGAAAGTGTTAGAAGAAGGGCCTTAATATTCACATTCATACTATATAGTATGGGCTTTGCACTATTAGAAATGGACCATTATAGGTTTTTTAAGAGGGAGTAACAGATTTAGTAGTTTGCCTGGGAAACAGACTGTAAAATGAGCTAGAAAGTAGAATGAGCCAAATGCAAAAGAAATAACAGGTTGGCTGCTCCTGTTAGGGGTGCACAGTGTGGTAGAAACTGATGGAGTCACCTCATTTCTGGCTCACAGCTCCTCCGAAAGGATGTATGATTCACACCACATTAATAAGAGGCTGAGTATTCAAGTATTCATTCCTAATGGTAATCATTCATTTCTTGTGACCAGAGCACTTATAGCCAGGTTATCAATTAAGGGACCTTGGATGCTTGGTAAGTGGAGAATCAAGGCAAGATAAGGGAAGAACTCGAGAGCTATTTTATCATTTACGTTACCTGCAGTAGGTGAACTACCCCCACAACAATGTCTACCACTCTAGGGAGAAAAATATCAATCTTTATTCAATCTTTATTCTTTGGCAAAATCCTGCCAACAGTCTGTTTTGAGGCTCCCATTTTTAGACTTCACACAGGTTAGCCCCTCTATTAGCACTGTCTTTCTGAAAAAGGGAACAAGTGATTATTTACCTTCCATAATTCACTTTTCTCTCCACTGCTACCACCCTAGTCCAAGCCATCATCTCTTACCTGGAATCTTGAAATGGCCTCCTAACTACACTCCCTGCTTCTATCGGTATCCCCTTTAAATTTATCCCAAACAATAGCCAGAGGGATCATCACTCCTCTGCTCAAAACCCTGCAATGGCTTATTCTTTCATTGTGAGTAAAAGTAAAGTACTTGACTGAAATACTGAATGATGGCATGGTCTGCATTCTGCCTCCTCCTTACTCTCTCTACTCTTCTTACACTCTCTTACCATTCTTCAGATATACTAAGCATTCGCCAACCTGGGGGCCTTTGCACTTGCTGTTCACTCTGATTGGCATTTCCCCCAGATATCCACATGGCTTCTTCTCTTATTTTGGGAGGCTGAGGGGGTCTCAAATGCCAGTTAATCTGAGAGGCTTTCCTTGACCATCCCTCCCACCAACATGCCGCATTCCCCTTTCCCTGCTTTTTCTTCATAGCTCTCCTCACCACCTCCACTTTTAGTGTTAGATATTTGCTTATTACCTGTCAAACACTCACTCCATCTGCCTCAGCCTACTAAGAATGTAGGCTCCAGGAGAGGAGGGGCTTTGGTTCACTGCCATATCCTGAGCACCTGGAACAGCGTCTGGTATTTCGAAGACACTCGATATTTGTTGAATGAGTGAATTCCACTTAGTCTTGGTTTTTTGAAATTTCACCCTGGCTTTCCGTTACCCTATTTCTTCAGACACATGTGACAGATCAATGTTATGATGTCATTCTCCTAAATGGTAGCTAACCTTTATTGGGCACTCACTCAAACCCATATACATTGCTAGGAGTTTTATATGAATTTTCTCATTTGATCCTAACAATATGAGGATCTACTATTACAATATGAGGATGTACTATGAGGATCTACAATATGAGGATGTACTATTATTCTCATTTTACTGATGAGGAACTGATGCACTGAGATTTTAAATAACTTGTTAATATGTGGTGCAGCTGTGACTGGCACTTAAGTAGCTTAACTCTAACCCTGTGTTCTTAGCCACAAAGTTTGGGTGGCAGAAGCTGCTGTGAGGCTTTAGACTCACAGACAGGTGAAGACAAGAGTGAAGACGGCATAGCAATTTTAGCCCAAGGGAGAGAAAATTATAAAAAAATGTGCTTATCCTCTTTTATATTTAAGTTGATGCCTAAAAGTTTTCATCATGTATTTTAAATAGTTGCAACGGATGTCAATACTGACTTTTTGAGATAAAACTATTAAATCGCTTGTTTTTTTTTTTTTTTTTTGAGACAGGGTCTCGCCGTGTCATCCCAGGTACAGTGCAGTGGCATCATCGTAGCTCACTGCAACCTCAAACTCCTGGGCTCAAGCGATCCTCCTGCTTCAGCCTCTCAAATAGCTGGAACTCTAGGTGTGTGGCACCACGTCCAGCTAATTTTTCTATTTTTAGTAGAGAAGGGGTTTTGTTTTTGCTCAGGCTTGTCTTGAACTCCTGAGCTCAAGTTCCTCCTGCCTTGGCCTCCCACAGTGTTAGGATTATAGGCGTGAGCCACCTCACCTGGCCAACTGTTAGATCACTTTTTTTTTTTTTTTTTTTTTTTTTTTTTTTTT